>VWYO01006650.1:226298-289469 GCA_013400275.1 Rhadina sibilatrix
AACTACACAACACCAAACCAACACCACAACAACACCAAAACCAAATAACTAACGACTTGGTACTCCCAGCTGTTACAGTCAGTCACCAGTGTTCTAAAAGGGCTGGAAAGCAAGCTGCAAACCAGGTTCTCTCTACTAGTCTACACATTTTTAGCAGAGGTAGGTGGCAATAGGTCAGCAGAGAGAGAATTAGAAAACAGTACTTCAGACGTACTTTAGAGCCCAGGTGTTTTTCTCTACTCTTCCTTTAATCTATGTTGTGCTGTTTTCTTTTTTTCTTGCAATAACCATCTCGGCCTACTTACTTTTTGGAAGTGAGCCCTAGTAGGCTGCAGACAATGTATGGCATTAGTCAGGTGCTGTTACCAGAGAGAGGAACAACCAATATGGGCCAGCAGGCACCACGACTTGCTGCAAGAGTCAAGGAGGTGCTTCATAAGAGAACCTCAGGTGCCACATGCAAAGCCTGGTAGGCAGAGTATCAACCTCCTGGCAACACCCAGTGACCTCACCTTCAAGCTTCATAGCCAGCAGAAGCAGATATAAAGTTCAGCTTTCAGGGCGTGGCTTCAATACTCCAAAACTTAACTGTACAACGAACAATTAACATGAATGGAAAATAAAGATTTTAAGCAAAGACAGAATCCATTCAAGTCTCTGATTAATTATTTTTTTCTGAAGCCTGTTCTAAAAGTTTTTCAGTTTGTGGACACTAAGAATACAGCTACAATGAAATGTGTGTGTAATCATTTGAGTGCACTCCTAGTCCATACAGCAGACAATTAACAACCAAGTACAAAGCACAAGGTTGAAAAGCCTTCCTTCTCAGATTTTCTACCATTTTTATTACTGTTTTAAGATTAATTCATGCAACTGCTGGACCTTTCTTCCAAATGACCCTGTCCTACAAAAGCAACATTAAGACTCAATACACATTTATATGAAATATATTTTAACTTCCCTCTTCCCAGGTTCTTGTACCTAATAGATAAGCCTAGCACTAAGAAACACCTTTAGTGGTCCTCATGCTGCTTTGTGTTGCACAGAAAACAAAAATTCGGTTTATTATGTTCATAATCACCACTTGAACTTTTTTTAATTTCCAAATTACAGTTTGCTTACAGAACCTTAGTGAAATCCCCATTGTTTGCAGATTCTTGTACGTAACACAGAGAAATGTCACAGTTAAAAAAAAATAAAACCAAAATCAAAACACCCTACCCAAAAATAGTTTCATTGTCAAGATTTATCTGTTTATCAAACCAAGCCTCTCCCAGATTCTTAGCAGCAAAACTCAATTATGTAGAAAGGAGCAGGACAGGGAAATCAGACAGTGCACCACTGAGAACCAGAGCTGACTAAGCCATAAAATAAGCTGGGTGCCTCAGTCAACCCAACTGAAGTTTCAGTAATTATCTAATGGCTCTTGGAAGAATCCATAGCCAAACTTCTTGATTTTCTGGAATATTTAAAAGAGAGAGCTAAGAGCTTCACTTCCAGGTAAAATACTTGCACTCATGTATTCCCTGCTAACTTAAAATCACATCTAAGTTTCTTCTCTGATGTTTCAAGAAAATCTTGCAAGCAAGAGTAGAGAAAAAAAAAAAAAAAAAAAAAAAAAAAAAAATTTACACAAAAAAAAGCAAAAACAAAAAAAAACCCAANATCCAGAAAATGCTACCAAATATACAAAGCAGAAGAAGATATTTTCCTCCTAATGTTCATGTTTTAATTTTTAAACACATACTTCAAGAAAAGAGCAATTAAAAATGTATGCCCTAAAGTTGCTTGTATGTGCTGAATGAACTTGGGTTTTTAAAGCAGTCCCTCCTTATTCTAAACAGCCCTCTTAGAAATGCTTTATCTCTCAAATGTATATATATACGTAACACCAGAGTCAAACTCATTATATATGTGTGTTTGCCTTTTTAAACCTATTACTAGATACCATTTGGCCTAGAAATGTAAAGAGACATCCCACAAACCTATCCTACCAGCAGATGCCTTCAATTTCCACAGCTGCAGGACACATACACAAAGAATTAATGAAGTGTCCAAAGGAAAAAAGATTAACTCTTACTTTAAATCAGACAGCAAGTTACATACATTTCTGAAGAAATCTACTGAGATTAAGACTGCTTCAAAGCAGTAACTGAAATACAAGAGCAGCTATGAATAATATATAACCTTCCTGATCCATAACTGATCCTAGCTTCACCTAAAAAAAAAAATCACAGCAGCTGAATATATATGCAAATACACACAAACAAAACCTTTGATCAGAGATTAATAAGTAACTGTGTTATATCAGAGCTAGAGACTAGACATTGCAAGTGTTCAGCAGTCTCTAACCCACCAGCTCTTGTGCTGGTGCAGCAGTGGAAAATCTCATCCAACACACCTTTCAGATGGCATTAGAATTTCGTGTTTCCTGTTCAGATGTTGCTCAGCTGAATAGTTACCTCTGCCAATAATACAGGTTCCCTCTCAGTTAAGCATGCAAAATGTATAAAAAGTCAAGTGATCAAAATATCCCCTTGAATGCCCAACTATCTGGTGTCAAGAGACTGCTGCTGAAGATTTAATACCCCAGCACTAATTTTCAACATTTTCAAACTTGATACGAAAATTGTATTTTGTTATTACACAGAGTATAACAGTCATTGGTCATTTGCATCATCCACTCCAGCACTAATGAAAAAGTACCTTCTGAACAGGGATGAGAAAACATGGCAAGTTTTGTAACCAAGTTGTCTCTCTACTCATCTTGCACAAAGCAGTGCATGGAAATAGGTGAGCAGATATCCAACAGTCTACCAAGACACACCATATTTTCACATGCCCTGATGACATGCGTATCTCCAAAATACAGAAGTTCAAACATGCAGCAAAATCTTTGTTAAAGCACTTTAAATGTTCATCAGATGATAATGAGTGGTTCAATACTAAGCCAAAGCACAGTAAAAGGTTTGTGCTTACACTTCAAGGTTCAGAGTAACATTGTTTCTCTCAGAGTATTTGAAGTGAAGAAAGAAAGTTTACACTGAATTCAGGAGCAAGAGACACCATTTAAAGAACTAGGAAAATAAGCACAGGTCAGAGTACTGCAATAAATAAACAAAACAGCAGGAACATGCAGACCTTGGAGTCAAAATTTCTTTTTAGATTCATGATATTTAAAAAAAAAATCAAGAAAAACCCTGTCTGACTTTCCCACATGTGGTGTCTTTTTGGCTAAACAACTGTTACTCTATTGTAAGGAACACAGATATTACCAGAAAATATTATTTACAGAATGATTATCAGATTGATTATATAAAATACAGATTAAAATATACACCCTTAGGTTTGAGATAAGCCAAGCAAATTCACTGCTGCTAACTAAAGCACTTTGAAGAAGGCGACAGGCACCAAATATCAAAATTGAATCACAAAACTACTCAAAGTAACAGACAAATTTGGGACGGTAGAGGTACAGCAAAGATCAATTTGGAATGATTTATAACTAACACTAGCCTATCACTAATTACTTAGCTTAATCAAAATTCTATTTTTCTTGTAAAAAACTGAAGAGAAACCTTTACTCCCAGACAGTGATTTCTACAGGTACTCAGCAGCTTTTTTCTTAATGAATCTATGTAATGCTCTGTACTCTACATCTTACAAAATACATCCCCACATTTAAGTGCATGACTAGAAACTGTGCTGAAATTGTGGAAAACGCCTCATAAATCTCAGGCGCAATAAAGTCATAACAATGCTCAGCTCCAGTTTCTGGAAGCAGTTCTGTGAAAGGTGAAGTTTCAGAAAAGGGACTTTGATCCCTGGTTTTCAAACTCTGACCATGCATCATTCAATTCCATGAAGATCATTTTGGCATATTGCTCATAGGGTTGTCCTGTGGCCTGGAAACAGAGAGAATGTACCATAAGCATAAAAATATTAGAAATTTGGTCATTTAGTAAAGATCCCACCCCTTATTTATGTTCTTTTCATAAACAGTTTCAGTTACTATTACTTACAAATCAAATTAATAAGTATTTCTGGAGCATATGTTGGAAGCTTAATGCTGTCTAAACTGCAGTCCACAATAAGCTTACCCAAAGAGAGAGTAAGTAATTTGGAATTTTGGAAGCAATTCCATTTTTGAAATTGCTTCCTGAGAGGTCTTGCAGTAGTGTACAAGGATAAAATCTGAGACAACTTTGAGACAACTTCTTTTGAATGGCATTCCCTGAAGAAAAATCTGTTGCTGGTTGTGAATGATGCTAAGACTCAACACAGCACTGACATAGCACTTCTGGTGTGTTTGCTTCCATACTCAAAGATGGTGTGCTCCTGTTTCCTTGCCTGTTTCACAGCAGCCCTGACTCTGGGCCAGCACAATCCAACCCTTGTAGTTAATAAACATCCAATCCCAAAAGATGGCTCTCTCCAACAAAAAAGCCTCCTCTAATATCCTTCCCTTTCTCCTCCTGCTTAGCTTTTGCCATCTGCAGTACTTTATCAATGCATTTAGAGAGTGCTTTAATGGGTAAGTGGGGGAATAAAAGAACAAGGAATACAAATATGCCCTTAATACAGCTGTGTTCTGACACTGAGGCATTAAGAGGCTTACAGAAAACACCTAAAAAAACACCAGAAAAGTGGAAGAAGTCACATACCCAAGAACACTGAAGGACAAGGACAAAAACAAAAAACTGCCTTGTTTGTCATGGATACAAGACAACATAGGATTTAGACTACTGCTCACTAAAACACCACTGAATGCAAACCTGAAAATTCAAGCCAGGTATATTCAATGCAAGAGTTAAGAACAAGAAACTACCTTGATACATTGGGATGCATCTTTTTAAAAGACAGCTGTAAATGAGGTTCAGCAGGTTTTTCCTACCAGTTTTGCTGTGGCAGCCTCTGAGTCTCCATGTTACTTCTAAAAGACTTGAAGTATCAGCTCACATAAATGAAACAGATTCTACTAATCAGCATTAAATATGCCATCTGTCAGTCAGAACCCAGCATGACTGCTTTTGGTGATCAGTACAACCCTCATGGGATCTTTCATTTGCTATCACTTCTCTATTGAATTCTGTGCTGTGTCAGGATGACAAGAATTATCCTGTACTACTGAATGCAGTAGGACACCACATTCAGAAGACAATGGAAGTACAGTGAAGAATATCTAGGGTGATGACTGAGAAGCAAGGCACTTGGCAGTAACCAGTATGGTATGTTACATAGTAATTTGTATTCCTCTTATAATAAAGAAGATCAGAGGAACACACTCACCTTATCAGGATGAACTACAAGCACTGCTTTCCTGTAGTACTTCTTTACTTGTTCAGGAGTTACTAAATCTGCCATGCTGACCGGTTTCCACTTATTTTCCCCTTCCCACAGGACTGTATGAAGCGTGGATATTAATGCTCTGATATTTCTCTCCTTTCCTTCAATCCACTCAAGAATCTGGGAAAATCAAAATATATAGAATGCAGCACTGTAAGCATTCTCAGCCTCTACAGATGTAATCTTCACTCTCTGCAAGACTACATGATCATGACTCAAGTACAGTTGTCCTACTGCACTCACTCTTCAAATTCAATTGTCTTCACCACCCAAAAGTGATACTTTGCATCTACCACTAGGCAATAGCTCACTGTTACTAGTTTATTGCAGAAATCCAGTCATTGCAAGAGAAATTACTGAGATAATTACATGTTACAAACTCTTGTAAAATCAATGGCAAGACAAATGACAGGAGTAATTAAAAACATTTGTTGCAATTAGATATTACATTCATCTTGTTCCTGTCAGGGTACACACACAAATTACTACTTGATTTGTACAGAAGTGTAAATATATTTCAAAAATTCTATTGTACAAAAGATCATGTCTATTAATGATTCATGTTTACTTAAGCAACCTACAGAGGTGCACAGACTAAAGTGCTCTTTGAGATATCCCCAAAGTCAATTAGAGCAACTTTTCAGACTTAAACAGCAATATTCAAGCCATAATATATGGATAAGTGCTTTCATTGAACACTTAGTATTACCAATGAGGATGGTAATTAAGTGTCTGTACTTATTTCCATTTGTAATGATTTGTGTTAAAAGGTACTCATGCAAACTATGCACTCTCTCTTCAGGAAGGACATTTTGTGAAAACAAACTTCAACATCCCTTTAAAGTTTGTTTGCTACCTTTTCTAAAGCACCATAAAGACTGAAAAACTGGAAGTGTATTAATATGTGAAGTTATCAACAACTAATGGGTCTAAAAAAACTGTACAGCAAGGAACACCTCCAAAACTAGTTATACAGCCTATGTCCAGAACTGCATCTTCTAGTAATTTCTTAGGACTGCAGCAGCACTTGTTAACCAAGAAATGAAAGTACACGGTTACACTGAAGACAGCTATTCTCACATGCCTCATTTTTAAAGTGTATTTTTGTATTATCAGTTAAATCCATCTTTTCTAAACCATGACCCTTTAGTTCCTCTGTTAGTTATTGTACCATTCTGCTCTGTTATCAGCAGTTCTAAGCAAAAGATCAGATTTTCACTTAAATCACAATCACTGTTAAACAAACCTTGAGTTTCAAGGGGTCCATATCTTTAGACATCTCTCGTTTTCTCATCTCAGCAATTGTCTTTGGTCCCTTTTTATCAGATTTCGCTGAAAATCCTTGATTAGATAAGAGATCCTCAAAGTCATTTTCTGAAACTTTTGGCTTTTGACCTATGAAAAGAAAAAAGCAGTTACTGAGAAGTTTCACAGGGGAATATATTAACAGGGAAAATATATTGCTCTTAGATACACCTGCATGGCATTTATCATGCCATATACCATGATAAAAATCCTTCAGTGATGCTGAAAGCCACAAAACTAAGGATAGAAATAAAAGGGATCATTAACAAGCCTTCAGTCAAGCAGAGCAGACAACCTCACATGCTAACCTCAAACTAAATACTTGCATGTCCTCCCTTTTTAAAAAATGGAGTAGATTTGAGTGAGCACACATCTATCCATGCTTTTGGAGATGGCTCCATTTTTCCACTGGAAGTTAGTTCCAAATGTTATGCAGCAATTTTTCAAGTAACCACATACGCAGTATTATCGTTGAAAGCATGTAGTCAACATCTAAACATGTTGATACTTATCCAGAATGATGAAGAGATTAACATGAGTAATCATTACAGAACCAACAAATTTCAGAGAACTGTAGAATAACTGAACTCTGAAGAAGCCTCTGGCTGTTGAGAACTGTAGAATAACTGAACTCTGAAGAAACCTCTGGCTGTTGTTTAGCACAATCCCCACTCAAAGCAGGGACAACCAGGTACATTTATTAGGTTCTTGTCCACTTGAGGTCAATTGGTTTTTAAGGGAGAGAAATTACAACAACCTGTTTCGGCATTTCATCATGTCAACTGATATTTTCCCTTGTTCTTACAGAATTTCCCATGTTGCAACCTATGCCCACTGCATCTCCATCCTGACAGTTGTTTCCAGATATGGACAACAGAATAATTACAACTTCAAGAAGTACCTGCTGTTCACTTATATGTCAGTTTAAGGGAAGCATAATCCTAATACCAACAACACTAGAAAATAAAATTTTCCAAGTCCCCAAGACAGACTGCTCTTCATACAGAAGAGGCCAAGCTTATCCCTTATAAACAAATCCAGGTTTGCCTACTCACTTGAACATGTTAAAGGAATGTATGATTCCATCTGGTCCTGTCCCCGTGTCTCTTTCAAACACCAAAATTTTCAGGAATTTTAATCTTAGTTTCTCAAGATAAGCTACTCTTCTTCAGCTATGAAAAACACTGTATCCCTTCAACCTTTCTATCACAAACAGACTAACATGAAGCAACATTAATCAACCATCTCTCCCTGAATGGATCAAATTTACCTTTACAAACTCACTGATACAAAACCAGTACCCATGTGGGTGAGTAATTATAGCCTTGAGACTTTATGCCCTAACTCGCATATTTACCTGTGCCATTGTCAACATGTCTGTTCTGTACTGGGACAGCTTTAGAAAGGCAGTGTTAAGTGTTTTTCTGTTTTCTACATTTATTTAAATGTAAATAAAAATATGAAGGTAGAAGAGCTTTTGCAGGTAACAGCACACCCAACTAACTTCACATGGGACATATGTAATACACACTAAGAAAACTTACCAAAGCTTGGGGCTCTGACTCCTCTTTCTTCTCGTCCTCCAATAACACTGAAGTTTACTGTGTAGTTGGGCTTAGCTGCTGTGCTGGACTTAGTCTGGGACTGCCATGAAGTAGTTTGTGGTTTGGGGGATTTCTGCCACTGATTTCCCAGCTTCTGAGACGGAGCAGTCTTCTGACTAAAGCCACTGCCCAAGAGGCCAGCAGTGGACGAACCTAACAATAAATACTAAATTAGTTGTTCAGTTCAATGCTGTCAACCTGTTTAATACAAGTAAGACAGTTTCATCTTGACATATAACGCCATAGCTCACAGTGATACCACCATTCAAGAGAAAATGTAACAGGAAAGGGTGGGTAAAATAAAATTAAGAGTCTCATTAACAAGTAACTTGGAAGGCAGGAGCTGGAAGCTTTACTGAAAGCCTTCTCTTACAACTCAAGGTCTCAACTGTCAGTTTTAGTAAAAACATACACCCTTATCTGAAGGGTCAAGCATGTGTCAGGCCAGGAGATAATTTGGCTGTGACAGAAGTTCTGCCTCCCACTTCATTCTATTTCTGCTAACATGCAGTGCATAATAAAAAAAACTGATTACAAAAAGTGGTAACAGACTGAGAATATTTTCAAATGAATGCTTTCAAAGTCTCTAGCGATTCCTTGCGCTACTCCTTAAGGAAGATAAGAAGATTATTCTACAGCAGCATTCACAAGGAATATACTGCATGTGAGTAAGAAAAGCACTGCAGCCTGAGGGAGATACTATAATCACCCCCTCTGTGGCATAGGTCAGGCTTGTCTGGGTATACACAGCAATGAACACAGTAAACTTGATTTGCTCTTTCAAAAATGGCTCCCCACACTTCAGCTCTCCTGATGCCTCCCTTTTGTAATGGCTGCTCATACTTGTAACTTGCACAAGAGGATGTCTCCCCAGGACCATGTATGAGATACCATACTATATCTTGAAATAACACACCTGATAAAACCTAGTATTACAATACAACCTAATAAAATCTAGGAATGCACTGTTTTTTTCATGAAATCACTCAACTGCAGTCAACTCAGTTTTCAGTCATGAAATTTACAGAAAAAAAAATTTGTTACTAGTCAGAGCAAATAACCCTGCATATTGAAAAATTATCTTTCACCTATTCTTTCAAAGCCTTATTGCTTTGAAATTCACTGTTGCAGTTCTCAAGGCCAACAAATTCTTCCTGTAAGACAAGTCAATACCTCACTGTTCACAGAAACTTTAGAAACTTTTCAATACCACACTCCTAACTTCTGATAGTAGACCATTCCTAAAGAAGAGTGTGGTAACACCAACCAGCACAGAACACTATTGGTAATACACCAGTATAAGCTACTTTGAGCTACTATTTCTTTGGGGTTTATATAGCATTCATATTTAAGCATCTTGCACTCTCAGAAATTTTCTTCTAGAACAACGTCTTGTATGTGGAAGCCAAAATACTCCTATGAAAAATACAACAGAGTATGGCAATCCAGTTGTATTCCAAAACTGAATTCCAGTTCTTGTGGTGCCTTGAAAATTCATTTAAAGCCTAAGAACGTTAACTAGGCCAGTGACATCTGGCTACTTCTTAATGCAGTCATTTTTCCTATTGAAAGCTAACTGAAAGAGTAATGAATGACCTAAGTCCTGCTAAAATTAGTTCAGTTTCTTTCATCGGATTCAGTGTGGGCTATATCTGCATCTTCAAGTCAAAGATAAATTGACTATTCTTACTGTCACACTATCTGTAGATTTAACAGCCTATATTAACCTGAATTATTAAACTAGAAAGTTTTTGAGATTTTTTTACGGCACAACAGCCTCATTGCTACTGCTTCAACACCAGAATTTTGCAGTGCTTATGCCCAAGCAACATCAAGAAGTCAAACACTGCATGCTACCTGGTGTTTCTACAAGAATTCCACTGCTGCACAATTCAATACACAGTGCTTACTGCCAAGGCAGGGTAAAACCTCCACCAGCTCCAAGCTAAGGGAAAAGCAGGTTTGTGCAATTCAGCAACATTAGGCTGTACTGAATCATTCCTTGTACTCTGAGCAGCTGATCACATTTGTAACGGCAGTGTGGGTTCTGAAATGCAAGGACCTCAGCTCTTTTGTGAATGCTACAGGGCTAATTCCTGAATTTCAGGCCAACAAAGTACCCTGAAAAAAGAGTTACTCTGCAGTGTGTCTTATCTTCCAGAAGTCCTTGTGCCCTCTAACTGCAAACTGACAGACGTTCATAATGCTTTTGGCACTGATGTGCAATATATGGGCTTGATTTGTGCTCATCTTACATAGTAGATGTGAGTAGCAAAGCTATGAAAGTCTATTGAATTCAAAGGAAAGTACTGAATTAACTGTCGCTTTGGAACTAAAAAAATTAACTAATTTAATTCTGCTTTCATTTTAAACCCTTCAAGAAAAGTATTAATCAATGCTAGGTGAGAAACCTCATGCTCAGTTACTGAATCAGCAACTCCTGGTTTCTCTTACCATTTCAACTAGATTCTGAAGCATTAATTATTTTTACTGTTCTTACATCACAACTGTAGTTATCTTCTGAAATATTATTCTAGGTATTTCAAAAAATATCCAGAAGATTAAATCTTTCCTTGTTACTCACCAGCTCTTAGCAAATACCTCAAGCTGGCCATTAACAATTAAAAGGAAACGTTTTCCTTTAGAGGCTGTTAGTAACATTTATTGGTACAAGAAGCAAATCAAACAGTAGAGGCACTAAATATAGTCTATCAAAATTAAGATCTTACCTGGAAGACCAGATCCCAGATTGGCAAGGTCAGCAAAAGGATCAAAGTTCTGAGCTTTTGCCTGGCTGAAAGACAAACCTGAGGACACACTGGACTGGCTTCCAGTGGTAAAAGCTTGGCCTGTATAATAAAAAGACACAACACGTACCTAGTCTGTTTGGAAATTGAGAGAAATAAAAGTAATATCTCCACAACATTTCATGCAAACCTCCCCAACATTCTACTTCATAACATCTTTTCCCATGACAAAAATTCCCATTACTATAGAGAATTGAAACAATTTAATTCCTGTGTCTTGAATTTAAACCTGAAAAACTACAGAAGTGCCTCACTAAAGGAGCATTTTAAGCAGCAAAGCAAAAATGTATGAAGACATGTTCAGCAGTTTCAGGTCATTGAACTGACCCAGCCAGGAGTAGTCCTCTGATGGAAAAATTTAATTTCATCCTACCTTCACAAACAGGCTTCAGCTGCGGTGATGCTACATTGCTGGTTGTTGAGGAATCTGTCCAAGAATCCCATCCACTTAAGAGATCTGGATGGCTTGTAGATGCTGATATTTTAGGTGGCTCTGGTGTCAAATTGCCTATAGAAGAAAAAAGAAATGTTTTCATGTTTAAGAAAACCACCATAATAATATACACGCTTGCCAATACCAACAGAATGTGTACCACACTGTCAGCTACACAGCTTGCTTAAATTTCTTGGTAACAGTTGTGCAGTCTTAAAAAGGACTCAGAATGGTTGTACCACTAGAATTACTTCATTTCTATTTTAAAACATCTCACACACTACACAGATCAGGTATTTTCATGCACAGGCAATGCTATGAATTTAACAGCTTAGGTCTCCTGACCAAAAGGACCAGCTCAGGTACAGATCTAGGGCATGCCACTTCTCCTGACAACACAGCTGGTGAGCAGAAAGCAGCAGAACTCCATGAATGGTGCTCTTTATCACTCAGCAGTCTGGGTGCTGCACAGGTGCAGCCAGGTCACTTCAAACTGCAGGTCTGCCTAACCCAGGCCTCTTGTGACAAAGAGGCCTCTTGGCCAACTAATACTCTTCGACATGTGACCAAAAATGAATGCACACAATTGAAAAGCAGGATACAGGAAGAGTGATTTTTTTCTAGGAAAATGTTAAGAATCTCCAGCTCCATAGATAAAAACCACTTTTCTATACACCATGACATCTAAATGAAAGTCTTATTTAAAAGCACATAAGGGTGCTGACACTAACTCCTGAAAAATATCATATCCCATCTGAAGGTCTAACTGCCATCTCTGAAACTTCCAAATGATTCCCCACTTACTCACGTAAGCTCTGAGGTGAGCCATCCTCAGAATGAGATATGCTATGTATGGAACACTCAAAATTGTATGCCAACTCTGAGCATTCTCCTTAAGCACAGCTTGAGGAGACTCACAGCGAAGCAGGATAGTTTTTGAATTTAACCCCTACTTTAATGATATAATAACTGTCGGTGCTACAGGGAGAGGGGATATATCATTAAAGCCAATACATTTAGCGATGCTCTAAGACATTTCATGCACACAGTGTTTAGAAAGTTAACCCAACCATCCTTACAAAAGCAGTAACATTTTAAGGCTTTGAAAGTCTCAGCTACTACATCACAGCCTTTCACTTGTCTCAGCTTCTCAGCTTTACATTCTAAATACTAATATCAAATCCTCTTAATGAAGGAAATAATTAGAAGCAAATTAAATACCCTTATAGTACCTCAATCTACTAATACCATTTGTAATTAGATCTTACAGCTGCAAAGAGAGCACATCAAATACTGTGCAACAAATATCTGCTGAAAGTTGTATTTCAGCAGTATTCTGTGCTGCATCTGAAGGAAAACATCAGAATAAAATGCAAGAAGTACCCACCATTTCCAGCCCTTTCTCCAGACCCAAGTTTCATCTCCCTGCCTCTGAAACTATTGGAGAAACAGTAAATATTTTTCTCAATACTCAGGACCCCAGATATCCACTAAACAGCGGTGTCACTGGCTATAAACCAGCACCTGTTCGTTAGCTTAGAACTTTGCTGTATCATATTCCACTCCCAAAAGTTAAGCAGGCCTTGAATGAATACTAACATTGATTTTCAGGCTAGAAATAATTTTGTTCTGTAATCTCTGCTATTAAAAGTCTTTTCAGAGGAGCATAAGAAAATTGGCAATTAATTATCTTATGAAATCAACTGTTATGAAAACAAGTTGAGAGAAGTAAGAATAATTTAAATTACAGGTGAATGCATTTGAAGGATTGAGAACATACTATGAGAATGAGCTGTTTTATAACAGTTGGCTTAAGAGCAGTCAAGTTCATTGCCTCCCCCACCCTGAACTAAGCAGGAAGTAGCCTACTGCTACGTATAGCAGTAAATTCACTATTAATAGTAAAAGCTCATATACAACCACTACACTTACCAGAAAAATCTGAAGCAATACAATATACTGAACAGATATCCCATTCCTCCTGAAACTGTTCTTATGCTATCTCTTTTTAGTTCTACAATGTGGGCAGTATGTCAGATTTTAACATCAAGAAAAAGTGTTATCAGCACAATACTTTGACTTCTACATATTCTTGAAGAGGCATACTCAATACCTATTTTTATAACTGGCACATTGGAGTTCATATAGACACATTAAGATAAAGGAGCAGAGCATCTAAAGAAATGGTAAAACATGAACTATAGCTTGAGAGTCCAAAAATGGAAGCAATTAAGATCACGAGCATGAAGATCCAAACCTGGTTGTCCCAACTTTTTTAATATGCATATTGATAATCCTTAGCCATACAGCAATGAACCACTGGAGGTCAGGGCAGAGAACTGTTCTTTCTAACACTGCTCAAAACAAGCTAAGATGCAGGAATAAGTTGGTGGCCAGATCACCCTTTCCAGCTTCCCAGAATAAGAGACCTGCATTTCACTACACACAGCTTCACATAAGGTTTTCTTTATTTAACTTGTCACGTCTACAGGAAATCCTTTAATCACAGACAACGGGATTTTCTGTGAACCAAGAGGCTGGTTTAGTATGATGTAAGGTTTTTTTAACGTTGTCTAAAGCCTGTCTGAGAACTCAAGTTCACAGAAATTAACTTCTCCTCAAGAGAAAACTACACTGATCACTCAGGTATCTTTTGATCACCTTCCAAACCTCCTGCTGTCTTTTAGGGAAATATATTCTCGACTCAACCGGCATTAAAGATGATCTGCTACTTAAAACATCCAGAAGAAAATGAAGTTACCTTGTTAATATACAGCTGTTTAGCCACAACAGCATAACATTTTCCTATTATGGGACAGAATGCCTTAAGAGACCAGATATCGTGTAAGAACTATCTTTCATTTTAAAACTCCTACAATTTTAAATTTTAAAGCCTCCATCTGAGAAATAGAAGGTTAACAAAAGGTTAAAATTCTCTATCTTGAACTTGTGTTCATTGAAATATTTTTTTCTCCTGGTATCTATAGCAGTTTAGCAATCATTTACTAACAAACAAAGCTTATCCATCAATAAAATTTGATTCTAGGCACAACTGCTTCAACAGTAGTGTCATCAAATCTCATTATTACAGCTCAGGTTATTGCCATTACTACTAATTCATTTTTAGTTAAATTTTTTTTCTCCCTTGAATGACATCATATTTGTACTGTCTTCTGCTTGCTTAACGCTGTTCTTCTGAATACATCATTTGAGAACATGTTCTTATTTGTCCTTTCTTCTCCAGTTACTAGTGATCCTGCCCTTCCAAAATTCAAAAATTTACATTAAGAGCAATATAACTATTAATATCCCTAACTTACTTGATAAAATTGATACCTGTAACTGGATAGAATGCTAAAGGCTCAAAGACATACATCATTTCAGCTAAACACACATATAAGCTCTCATTTGAAAGATAAATGTAAAGGCGTATGAAATGTTACCCCAGTTCCTCCACTTCCATATGGTTTTTAAAGACTGCATAACAATAGAGGAATATTGGGAAATCAGTGTAAAACAGTAGGCTGAAGAGAAAAAGGGTACATTTTAAGTATCTTTTCCTATGTCGACAAAGATTCAGAAATTATATTAAAATAGCAAGTATCTTAATACACTTACCAGGGTGCAAACTATCAAGTAAAATCAGGAGTAACCATAAAACAATAAGCATTGAAGTCAGATATAAAAATATTCCTTTTTTTCTGTACTTGTTCAAATGTTATTACCAGCTGAATACTGATGGTGATCTCCTTAAGATTGCAAATAAACATCTAGTGAACAGAAATCCATATTTTATTTTTTTTCCACTTCAATACATAAAGGGATTTTTCTGTCTCTTCTCTGATATGAGGGTTCTGGTACTATTAAACTTGGAGAAAAGAGCTAGGAACTTCTTATAAATGTGTAAAAATACTTCATGTAAAGAAACAACAGAAAAATAAAGACTGAGACAGACTCTCCTCCATGTTGCTCAGTGGAAGGGCAAGAGGCAAAAGGGCACAAACTGAAACACACAGAAATCCATTAAAAAAATACTTTCTTTCACCTAAGATCTCTCCAACACTGGCATATATTGCCCAGCTGTAGAGTCTATAGCACTGAAAATACTGAAACCAGAGAAGAGTCCTGAACAGCCCACTCTACTTAGATGCTGCTTTGAGCACATCAGCTAGAGAACCTCGAGGTCCTGCCTCTCAAGTTAGTCAGGTTTTGGCTGAGATCACAAAATATGCTGAGTTACAAGGGAACCACAAGAATCACAGAGTCCAGCTCCTGGCTCTGCACAGGATAACCCCAAGAAGCGCATCATGTGCCTGAGAGTGTTTTCCAAACACTTCTGGAACTCTTGTCAGGCTGCTGAAGTGACCACTTCCCACTGTTTCAGTGCCCAAACAGCCTCTATCAGAAAAACCATTTCCTGATACTCAGGCTAAACCTCCCCTAACACAACTACAGCCCATTCCCTTGGGTCCTAACACTGGTCGCCACAGAGAGCAGATCAGTGTAGGCCCCTCCTCTTCTCCTCACAAAGAAGTTGTCAACTGCAATGAGGTCTCCCCTCAGTCTCCTCTTCTCCAGGCTGAACAGACCAAGTGACCTGAGCTGCTCCTCATATGGCTTCCCCTTAAGGCCCTTCACCATACTCATGGCCACTGACACTCTCTGGCTTAATGTCTATTTTTAAATTGTGACACCCAAAACTGCCCCAAGCACTGGAGGTGAAGCTGCCCTGGTGCAAAGCAGAGCAGGACAAACCCCTCCCGTGCCCAGCTGGTGCTGCTCTGCCTGATGTTCCCAAGGACAGGCTAATCCTCCTGACTGCCAGGGCACTGCTCACTCATTCAGCCTGCCATTGACCAGGACCCACAGGTCCCTTTCCATGGTGCTCCCCAGCATCTCATTCCCCAGTCTGTCTGCATCCAGGCTATCCCAACCCAGATGCAGAATCAGGTGGAGATAAGCTTCACAGATCCCTATTGCTCTAATCTTCTATTGAGCAAAAATTTTATGTTTGGTAACCTCAAACAGGGACAGCAATAGTGGCATAAAACTGGCAACTATGCAAGTACACAAGTGAAAGATATTGTTACTATCTACAGGACAGAACAAAAACATTGCAAAGAAGGCAGCAAGTTAAATCTTCTCAGCAGAATCAACCACAGCTGGAATATAATTAATAATATGATAAGGCAATCAGCTGGGTAGCCTTTTATTTAAAAGAGGAAGCCCTTTTCTCAGTCAGACAGATAATGCATGCAACAAGCTCTGGGAATAACACACCCTGGATTAAAGAAAGGGTGTGTGATACCACCATTCCTAGCTACCTGCACATTGTAAGTAGGCGTCTGCGTGAGAAGAGGCCTGGGCTTCTCTGTTGGATGCAGCTGGTTCCAATTCACCACAAGCCACAGCTGAGCCTCCCAAACTAGATGCCTTTGGGAAAACATGTTTTCCCAAAACATGCTGCACAGCAGTTGTAAGAGAAGGGACAGATGTGACAGAAACAGCCCTGAAGACATTAAGGTTGGTGGAGAAGGGAGGAGAGGAGGTGCTCCAGATGCCAGAGCAGAGACTGCCCCTCAACATGTGTGAAAGACCACGATAGAACAAATATTCACACTGCAGCCTGTGGAGGACCCTACACAGGCGGACTTGTCCTTGATGAAACCACAGCCCAGGGAGAGCAGCCCATGCAACAGTAGGCTCCTGGCAGGACCTGCAGCGCCTGGGAGAACCACATCCCTATAGCAATCTCTTCCTAAAGGACTGTACCCTACACAGACCTATGTTCTTAAAAGATTGTATCCTGTGGGAAGCACCCATAAAGAAGGAGGGAATGAGAGAGCAGCAAAAGAGCCCTTACAGACAGACTGATCACAACTCATATCCCTATGGAGAGAACTCACATTTTTCTTTCAAAGTCAGTTTTTAAAAAGCTTTAACATTAGTAGCTTTACCACTCCACCATTTTTGCAAACGTCTGCTTCTCCTTAAAGAATGATGGGAAGACTGAACATACTACAAAGATTTTTGTTTAAAGATTATTAGATTAAAAAAAAATGCATGAGGAAAAGGCTTCGCCAAGAATATATCAGAGAAATGAAACAAATAAGATTAGAGTATTACATAATGTACTTTGTAAGTATATTACCAGAATACATTCAGGTCAGGAAGGTGCAAGCTAGCCTCAGCCTGCACTTTAAGAACCAGCCATATTATAACTTGACTTGCTCATTTCTCTTCCAAGGTTTCCAGAAAATCTTTAAAATCTGAATACAGTCAACATAGCATACTATCATCTATAAAGCAAGTTTCCAGATGTTTGGGTACCTCAGTTATTAGATCATTAAGAGGAAACTGCAACTCCTAACATATGGGTAACAATACTAGAAATTCTGTCACATCATAAATAATAGTATGACATTATACAGAAAACACTTGCTTCTTGGTGCATTTGCAGCTGTACTTCCAGAGTACAAAGCTAATTAAAACAGCAATCACAACAAGTGGATCTATTAAGACACTAATCCGCTAAGCTGAAAGGCAAATGCACAGAGGAGAAGAAACTGCTGAGAAACAGAACACCAGAAGCACACTTACCTAAATTTAAGAAATCTGAGCTAGAGGAAGGTGGAAGTGAACTTTGTGTAGAAGGAACTGTATTAGCTGTAGATGTTGAGGTTGGATTAAGGAAGTCCCCAAAGAGGTCTGGACCAGACAGGGCTTGATTCCCTGAACTTGATGACATTGTGAATGGGTCAAATGGATCGGCTAAAAAAGAAGCAGGAAACAAAATTATCTCATGACAAATTGTAGAATAAATGAAGTTGAAAAAGCCTTACTCATCTGAGGGCACAGACAAAAATCAAAGTTCATGCTATTAACTGCAGCAGCCTTCTGTGAATTTTGTGTGGCAAAGAGTAATCACCTACTCCCTCCTCTAGACAAATAAATTTTCACATGGTACAAAAAGCATCTCAGCCATACATAATATGAACAGCTATGTCTTCTAACAAAAGCAACAAGACTGCATACAATTCAAAAACATTGTTAATTTCATCCATTTAAGACACATCTTAAGTTTGAGTGACCATCCGACACACATAATGCCAAATCCACAACAGATTTGAAGAAAATGGAATATTATACTACTAAAAAGAATATGAAGTAAAACATTCATACTACCATTCAGACTTGAAGGCATTGGCGATTCTGGGGCAGAAAGCACGTCAACCCAAGAATGAAAACCAATAGAAGTAGGACTTCAGCAGGTCTCTAGTGTTCCCAATGAAGAAAAAACTAACTGGAAGAGTATTTATAGTCAGCATGGAGTAACATGTGACAGTCAGCTGGAATCACAGCTTTAGATCTTCCTGTTTCTGCTGCCCTCTAGGGTCAAAACCCCTCAGGAGCCCAGGGAGTCCTGCCAGATTTACTCAGAAGCTGAAGAGAAGGAATAATCCTGCTATATTACCTCAACACATCCTCAGGTACTGACCACACTGTACAGGACTCAACCACATTGCAAGCAAATTTACTATTGCATCACACAAAAAAACCTTAAGCATAAGTTTATTGTGCAAGCCAAAATATAACAGTGACCAAATATTCTCACTTATGCAATTATCTCTTAATACAATTCAGTGAAACACATTGAATGACTACTAGAGATGCATACAGGACTACTGCTCCAGTGTTTCATGTAGTAGACATGGTTAAAGAAAGATAATGTAATAAAGGTTCCCTTTTATAGAATATAAAGGTTCCCTTTATATTTCTACCTATGTAAAAATGGTAAATTAAAATTATTCTTCCCTGACCACAGTAACAAAGTTCAAGAATGAATTGCCTCAAAATAAGAAAATATGTTAAATCACCTAAATGTTCTGTAAAAAGTACTTCTAGATGTCTATATATGAAAGCTTTTAGTACTTATGAATTATCTTTGTGCAAACAAACAAAACTTTGTAATGGTTTCCCAGCTTATGAGACTAATATTCCCAGAAATCTTACCTTTAACTTTAGGCAGAGAATTGTTATGCCCAAAAAGTGATGAAGAGATGAGTACCCACTGGTACAAGGAACATAATCTCTGAACTAAGACACCTTGTTTTAATACCAAGTAGCACTACATAGCATTCTCTTTAGGGATACTGACCTGCCAACAACACCAGTAAAACCACCAAGAAAACATCTCTTAAGAGTATCATCATTCTACTGGTTTGAACAATAATCTACAGGACTTCCAGTTGCTGAGCACTCTTATGCGATTAACACTTAAAAATCCCACGCAGACATTTGACCTAGGCAGCACGGCTCTGTACATCTAATGCCATTACTTTAAGTAAAGTTCAAGTTATGACAATTCTACGCCTTAACAAGGAAAGTTATGGATTTAGAAAAGGATCTAGCATGTAACGTTCCTATGGGAAAGATAAGAATTCTTTAAGACACTAAATTCCCTTTAAATTCAAATTCGATACTTTTCTATTTACAAGAGTTTAACGTTAATAGGATATTGGCAGCATAACAGAATACCTGGATAACGTAAAGGAATTTCTCTCCTTCATGCAGAAATAACACCTATTCTATTCATAGCCTTGCTACAGACTGACATGTCTTCTCCATACTGTTGAAACATGGTGTTTATTTTCTAAGCACAATGCAAGAAGCAGTTTTCATGTGTTGCCCAGGTGACAAGTACTGATATTAAACTCACATACCTGAAGACATGGCTGCTGCTGAAGATGAACCCTGAGTTGCAGCTGGACACTGACTGCTGAAAAAGAAATCTGTTCCTTGTCCAAGAAGATCTCCAGTGGGCTCATTTGAAGCCTGTGACACATTACTCACAAAGAGATTATTCAACAAGTCTGCATTACTTGATGAAGAGTTTATTTCTGAGATAGGTTGTTTCTGTTCTGCTGAAATATCAGAGTCTAGTCCCAGCAAGTCAACATTCTCCTCAGGGAGAGATTTTTGTAACAGTGCAGATGGAGCTTCAAAACTGGCTTCAAAAAGTAACTCGCCTTCTGGAGTAGAGTCTTTTTCATCAACAATTACTGCACTTCCTTCATCTGGAAATGTCGGGAATTCCTCATCTGAAGGATCACTCTCTCTCTCTTCCCTGTCATTAGATAGCTGAACACGATCATTTTTAGGTGAGCTGTCCTCTATTCCACTTTCTGGTGTTTTTCCTTCTTGANTTTTTGTTATTTTTCTTGTTGAAAAGAAAAAAAAAAAAAAAAAAAAAGAATAACATCTTTAAATAACCAATATTATTCTTGTGACTAGGTTAAGAGAAACTTTCATGGTGACATCCTATGAAATTAATTCTAACCAAAACTCACATAAGAATTGATGAAAATGGAACTACATGTTGCCTGTTATCTCTTTGTACAGGGCAGCAAAAGCAGCAGCTGACTAACATATTTGCCAGTCCACAAAGGTAAACATTATGTATTTTTTTCAAAATGAGACTGACTAGGACATTCACCTCAGATCCCTGTGTCTCTTAGAGCTTACAAGATTTCACAGTCACTGCTGCACTCAAGAAAAGCATAAGCAGCTGCTGACATTTTCACCAACAACAAAGCAGCACCCAGAAAAGGGAGTTAAACATGCGCTATAAAATTACATTTTCCTACTTACTTATCTGGACCCCACCCCTACTTTGTTTCCTCTGTTCCTCGGCCTAATTGGGGCTGTGGGAGTGAAAAGCTTCCTTGCAAACCTTTAAGGTTAAGATTTTTACAGAAAAGGAAAAATTTAGCTCAGCATTTAAGTTATACTCAACACCAAACCCCCTTACTTGGTGTTTATCCAAATGAAGCAGAATAACCACTTGTTGTTCTGCAGAGCTCACTCTTTAAATAGCTTTTCCTCATGGTTAGTGAATCAGAGATTTTTGCTGCCTAAGAAGGCTTAAGCATTCACTGGAAGGCATACAAGAAAAACATAAACCACATAGTGACTTCAGAGGAAAACCCATACCTTTCCAGTCCAAAGAATGAAAGAAGTTGTTTGCATCAGTACTACTGCTGTGTGGGGATTCTGTATCAGTAGGTGCACTTTCTGAAGACTGCTCCAACTGGGATGCCTCTGCTTCATATTGAGCAGTTGAACCTGGCTGTCTAGGCAACTCTGGTTTCCCTGCAAAACAGAATTTAAGCCAGAGCCCTTAGAGAGAAGCTTCTCAGTCCTCCACATGGCAGCTGATACATGTCTTTCAGGCTGACTGCTGTTCCAATCCATTGCTCTGCAATGAGAATTTCTGTCCCCCCACTTCCATCTTTGAAATTAGCATTAACTTCTTTTCAACAGCAAAAACTGCTAAAACTCTGTTTTGAACTAGGACATTAAATCAGAATCATAAGGTAACACTCAAACATTCTATTTACATTTGTAGGAAAATATAATTAACACCTCACTTGTACCAATCATCCCCTAAAACATGCAGGAGCTATCAACAGTATCTGCATTAAGAGACAGAAAAAGAGAAAAAAGCAAATGCAGCTGTAGAAAAACTCAGAATATGCAAAACCAGTGAAGAACATGAGGTTAAAAAAACACCACAAAGGAGTTAATACACTGTATGCTGCTATTAACTGCTTCTTATATTTCTTATTTTACTGAAATCAGGAATTAAGTGACTCTTGTGTAAGAGTCACTTGTGCAGTTACCTACTGCTGTATCACCTTTCAAAACCAAAGTTTCCTCAAGGCAAATGAAGAAGACTTCCTAAATTAGTCAATATTCACCCACTGTTTGAAAAAAAAAGATGGATGGCTAGGACAGACCTATTTATTTAAATTTAAATATGCAACTGGTAGAGTACTACATTCTCAGTTGTAGCTTAGAGATGCTGGAAAAATAGTCCATCTCAGAAAACATACATAAAAGATCATCACTAATGAAAGTGTAAATTCAATTTTAATGGCAAGGGTTTTTTTTAAATCAGTTCACAGCACTTACTTCTGTTCTATTCCCTTCCCATCAATCTTAAGAAATACTTTCAGTGTAATCTGAAATCCTTATATTTCATATATTAATCAGAAATTGGAAGCAACTTAAGAAAATAATAGTAACTTTTACAGAGCCTCATCATCAATGACGATATAAAGCTAAATACCTTAGCTTTAGAGAGCTCACAGTGGTGTTCACAGTAGGATTAAGCTAAGTTAAATAGAAAATGGCCTAAATCATGATACAAACAACACATATCCTGCTTAAAAGAAAAAAAAAAAGGCCAGCAGCAACTATCTTGTATGAAAACAAATGTATTTGAGGTGCACCATATTAACAGCATAGGGTGAGATCTCATGGATCATTAAAATCACTACAGTAATCTTCGTCATGCTTCTTTATCCTCGAAACAGAGAAGGCTTAAGAGCCTGAATGAAAATGTCAAAGCTAATCACTGATACCAGGAGAAGAAGAAAAATACTGAACAGCATTAACTGAAACTAATGCAGGCATCTACAGATGAAGCACTGAATACATGGAATTAATAAAGCCTGCTGGAACATATTAGAAAAAGTTCAGGAAATTAATTACAACATTACACGGTTATGCACAAGAATGTTGATAAAAACATTCTTACCTAAAACCATTTGCTCACATAATTTTAAGTGAAATGATACTGGTGCCAGTTTAGCCAAATAAATCCCTTTCAAGATATTGTTTCTACAAATACTGACTGTTACAATTCCATTTGCTAGTAGTCCCTCCCTAAATGGCCTATTCCTAGCTTTAAAGCAAGCACATGTAAGCACAGTGAAAGTAAGACAGGTATAATTATAATCCATTACTGGAGGATAACTTAAAAATAGGCATTGTATGGAGAAGCTTAACTGATATTTACAAAAAAAAATAAAAACCTTTTACATTTCTTCCAATTAATGGAACATCAAAAAGCCTCAAACACTAAGTGCATTGAAAACTTTTTCACATTCTCTAGTTTTTCAAGGGATTAATTACCAAATTTTGATAAAATTTCTTGTTGCTCCTCTCGGGTGGAGAAGAGGATCTTGGGATTCAGTCCCTTTATATTCATGTTATCCCAAGGTGGCTGTTCACAGCTGGGCCTATCTCTGGGCTCCACCTCTACTTCCAGATTGACTTGAAATAAATCAGGGTATTTCTCTTGTATGTCACAGGCATCCAGATCATATCTGTAAAGACACAGCAAAAAGTTTCTTGATACTGATGGCTAACTGGATTAGATCTACTGCAGTCCAAAACAAAATTCCAAATCAAACAGTGTAAGACATTAAAAATGCTGTATTTGTTTACTTTTCCCATTTTAAACAGGTGGTATTTTTGTACATAGGTTTTTGGATTGTTTGTTTTTTATTTTTTGGTATCATGAACAAAACATTTAGTTAGCTTAAGGTGAGTAAACAAAAGACTCTTATTAGAATCAAAGTAATCTACTTCCTGCACTGACTATATGTACTCCCCCTGCTGTATGTTGATATTTGACAGGTTAAGCAGTTTCTAAGAAAACTTCTCCCAGTCTCCTACAAAAAGGTGTCAACATACTTGGCAAATTTCACTGTAGTGGCATTTCGGGGCACAAAGCCTGTATGGAACTGAATCTGAAACATCTTCATTGAAGCCATCTGTTGAAAACAAGAAACAGGAAACTGTATAAATCCACATGAACAGTACATACAGAGTTGTGCCTTTAACATCATGCAGAATATTATCAATATTAAAATATTCTCAAGTATTTGCTTTGCTACAAAAATTTCCATTTAATTACAACTATTTCCATTTAATCACAAGTATATTTTATCTTGAAAGATTTAAATGCAGTTGAGACAGAATATAAATAGATCTATTACTAGCACTAACAAACCAAAAGACCTTCAGGTAGATACGTCTCATCACTAACCTCAAAACAGACTATCAAAGTCTGAAGTATTTCCAGATCCTGCAGTGGGGGCTAAAACTGTACGACCCTTGTTCCTTTTCTGAATAACATATGCTCAGAATATAGAAGTCAGGTGGTACAAGGCATATAACCTAACCTGGGGTAAATTGTGCAATATGCCAATCAAGAAATATATGTATGCCATATATAAAGGAATAGATTTAAAACAGTTTTAAATGTAGCACATTTAAAAGGACATTCATTCCAGACAGAAATGTAAGGCTTTTCTGAACAGACTCATTTCAATTGCTCAACAGTTCACAGAAAAACTACTTTCCACATGCTTGATGGGAATACGAGTGTCCAGAAAATGCTACTATAGAATATTCCAGCAGCTCCTGATCTTGCACAAATCCAAATTTCAGCTCACTGATCAATGTAGCATGTATTTCTTTCCTAGCATTAGTCACAACATCTGTGAAATAGTCTTGCCAGTCCTTACAAAGATGTCATACAGTAACAGTCCAGAAAATATGATATAATAAAACTGAATTATGAAAGCTTTCCTTGTAAGTGAGCATTTACTGAACATCATAGCCAGAAACCAAATAACACAAAAAGCATTGCCACAGATTAAGGAGGGTTGATCCTTCCCTTCTATTCAGTACATAAAACTAAGGACACATTGAATATTGTTCCATCAAACCTCCAAATCCAGATCATCACACACACTGTTGATGTATCGTGTTATAGCTGACAGCTGAGAAAATTCTAGTCTTTTCTATCAGTGAATAAATTCCAGAAAAACCACATCAAAGAAACTCTGTCATGAATAGAAGTCAGGGGGTACAAGGCATATAACCTAACCTGGGGTAAATTTTGTCTCCTGATGACATTGAACCATACAGTAGGGGGTTTTTTGTGCACTATGGAATCATTTCACTGAGTTTTTAGTTTTAAGGTGTTCTGGACGGTCCTGTTGAACCTCTACAACACAACAAGATTTGGTACCTTCCTACTCACAAAGCAGGAAAAAAAATACAGAGGGAAAGCAACTTCAGTAACACTATGTATGAATACACATGTATGTCCCACATGTACCAAAATTGGCTGAGAAACTGGCTGATCAACTTCCACGAAGGTCCAAGCTCTAAACTTATCTTTTACATAGATTTCCAAGTTTAGTTTGGGTTACTTATCCGGAGAAAAAGGAACATGCCTATCTTTTAAAAAAATTTGAAGACAGGTTTCATTAACAAGTTTTTTGTGATTTTGCAATACATTTGCATCCACAATTGTATTAAAAAAGGAAATATCCACTCTCCCTAGTAGAACAAAGACAAGTAAGAAAATTAGCTACAAAAACTGAACATGACTTTGGAAATAGACTATAAAGCCACATGGATTTTTCTAGCCTGTTTTGTACAGGCAATCAGTCTCTGGAATCTCACTTTTCTGCTGAGCAGTATTTCTCCTCTGTTTTCAGTTTGCGTGCACAGAATTAAAAAGCTCTGGCTTGTTGTGCAACTTACCAGATAATAACTACTGCCTCAAAAAACCTGGCTAGGGGCTTTCTGTACAAATATAACAATTATCAGTACTGAAGTACTTTCCAGAAATGCCTACAAAAGCATCTACATGTACAGCATTAGGAGTGGGCATAGAAGGCTTGAAAAGGTTGAATTCACAAGTGAATGAGAAACCTTAAACATTTCTCTGAACAAAGAATATTAAAAAATCAAAGTACTCAGTACATAACTAGAAGAATACAAAACTGGAAATCTTCCATTCAGGCTCTTAAATGTATCTTTACCTTGGCTTGTAGTCGTCCTCCTAGAGTTGACCTGGCATGATAGATCACAATGAGAACATCTCCTTGGACTGTAATACCCAGTGGGATTACTGCTTTCCCATCTTCAATTTTAAACTCCCTAAAGGGGAAAAAACAAAACAAAACAAAACAAAACAAAACAACAACAACAAAAAAAAAAAAAAAAAAAAAAAAAAAAAAAAAAAACAAAAAAACACATAACTATGATTAATTTAGTTTAGAAAGAATTACTTTCGATTTAGCCTGCTTTCTCCAAGGTCTTCAGTAACTGAAAAGCTAGAAGGACTTTATAATTCTCTCATTTTTCTTGTCTATGATTACCCATATCCAGCAGTTTTAGTACCATTTGCAATTATGCAGACACCAGAGCTGTACAGGAGCTAATAAGCAGTCCCCTTGCAGCTGCCATGCATGGGGGATCCTTACAGTTTCCATTACCAAGACAGGATGCTAGGCTCAGCACAAGTATATCAGGGATCCATGTTCCCAGTCTTACATCCCATGGAATGAGTAGAGAGGGTCTTGCTCACTGCCTTGCAGTGCCCAGTGTGCCAACCTCACTGTTCTGCATGACCAGATCCAAGCTGCTGTAACAACCACGTTCACAATTTACCTTTTGAGACCAGCAAAAAGAACACAGAGGAATCTAGAAACACATAAATGCTAGAATCTAGAAAAACTTAACTTGCTGTTTTAGAACAAGTCATAATCTTGTACTTACTTCATTTTGTCATATTCCTGGGAGGTAGTGGTTACTCTCTCATCTCCCACATAAACCTCACAAAAAGGCCTGCAGCCATTACGCTGCTTACTGAAAAGTGGAACAGGAGTCATGACAATTGATCTGACCAGGATGGGCTTGCTGTGAGGAATAATGGGTTCTTCAGCCATCATGTCACACATGTACTCAATGTATCTGCCAAAACCAGAAGGTACTCATTTAGTCAGAGCACAAAATTCTAAGAAACAGGTGAACACCTAAGCGACTTTCTTCAGTTCTTACCCAGTCACTAAGCATTGGTAAGTGTTAACAGTGAAACAGTGGGAACGTTTACCACCACCTCCAGCAAACAGATTTTCAAATCTGACAGAATGACACAAAAGGATCTAGCTTTACATAGAATGCCTTGTAAAACAAACTAGACATAAAACATAAGGGATCACTCAAATCTTCCTAAAGGCTTTGAAATCGTCCTGATTAATACATATTATTTTGTGGAGAACCCTTAAGTATATATGAAGTAAATGTGTACAAAAACATAATCTGTCATTTATACTGAACTAATACTTTATTTCCCACACTTCAAAATCTAATCCTTTTTGTAGGAAACACTCTTACTACCAGTGTCATTTGTTATTTATCGTTGGTTGTAAGATCTATCAAATTAAATCAAATAAATAGCTTAAAACATTTGTCAAAGTACATACAAGTCATCTCTGCATGCACTCCAAAAAAAAGGCACTAAGTGTTTTTATCCAATTGACAGAAGTAATTTCTGGTATTCCCTCAGAGCTTGCAGTGTTCTGACATAATAAAACCTATTGTAATAAACTAGAAAACATGAAGTCTTACACATGTGGATAAGGATTTTTTAATTAAGAAAGCATTCAAAAGCTCTGCATATCCTTGTTTTCATTCCTAACACTTCTCCACCACAGGGCATACTTGACCTACTTCTGATGGGTACTTACAGGCTCAGAACTACCTTCTATTCACAATACAGCAAAATACTTGGAAAAACGTTTTTTAACATAGATGTTATAATTGAAATAATTTACCTTTCTAAAGACATCCTATACCATATTCAAAATTTAATAACTACTTGCTTCAACAGTACCTTACAGTACCTTTTATGAGAAGGCCAAATGCCAGGTGGACAGCGTTTCATACTGAACATATAAACAGCAGCTTCAGCAGTAGTGAAGAGACGACAAAAACACAGAAAGGAACAAACTACAACAGCAGATGCTGCTCTTCCATCCTAGTAAAAAAAAAAAAAAGAAAAAAAAGTAGCCTTGTTAGTAAATCTAGTGGAAAAAGCATTATCCAAGTTACTGAAGAACATCTCATGATGTATCCCATATCCTATCGTTATTTAATGTCATGATGTCCAAAGTCTAGTGCCACTGTTTGATTTGACATTTGTATCTGAGTATGAAAGACTGTCATTTAACTTCCACACCATACAAAAGATAATTACATATTACTTCCTTGTTCAAATGTGAATAACTACTTCAGCTTTACACTATTTGAAATTTTCAACTGATGTTCTTTACCTTACTGTCACTAATACCCATTTTTTAGATTTGTTTCCTGGTTACCATCTGAAATCCCAGAACACTGCTATTTCTGACTGACAGCCATGGACTTCTGCTAAAAGAGAAGTACAAGATTCAGAAGAACTAAACCACACTAAACTTTTTAGACTTCTGTCTAAAATAATTAATAGCTTGCCAAGAAACCAAGAGAAAGAGATTAAAACACTGAGCTTCTTTCTGCAGGAATCCCAGCTACATATCCCAGACACATCCCTATATTATAAAAGCAGATTTGAAAGATATAATGGTTGACAGAACAGGACTTCTCCAGGTTTGTTTACTAGTAACATGGAATAAAATTTTTATCATTTGTTTCTTTATGTTCTGGTGTACACTTTTTATATCACATCTGGCACTAACCCACGTATATAAAAAAGTTTCCCTCATATGTGAGGAAAAGGAATGAGTTAGGTACTTTGAACAAAAGACTTCAAGGGAAAGATGTTGCAAAAACTGGTGCTAATCCATCACATCTGCATCTTACCTACTTGATCAGCAATCATGTGACACCAAGGTATTAGAAGTGCCACATTAATATAAAATTAGATGTCTAACCTCACAGCAGCACTGAAAATTAAACTGGCTTTCAGGAGTTGACATGAACTGGCTTTTCATTTGCAAAACACTACATAACACACAAATATGATTTGTCAAATTAACAAATCCTGGTTTTGACAGTGATATTCCCTATTGATGGCTATACCATATCACCAGGCAGGTGTTGAATGCTTTCCGGCAACATTGCAAGCATTGTCACATAGTAATGTTTTGCTTTTTACTCCGTCAAACGTCAAAATTTCACATGCAATTCTCTTAAACAAATGTAAGAGTGACCCAATTTTCCAAGTCTGAGCAAAGTATTCTTTGAATTCATTCTTCCCTCCACCATGTTTGACATGAGGTGGCTCTACAGACAGTTTTATTGCTTTTTTTTGGTTATATCAAGGTTGATAATACTTTGGAAAATAGTGAAATCTACAGAGCAATCTGCTGCCAGTAGAAGCAAGTAAACCAGAAGTCATACAGTCAGTTTCTGAAATTCTGTGGCTACAGATTAGATTCTAAATGGACAGTAATGGGTTATACAGTGTACACCCCTCTATCACACAGAAAACAAGAAATGGAGCAAATACTGAAAGAGTAGAGCAGATTTTTTTTTTTCTTCTAAAGGCTACTTTGTCTTAATTCTGCCTGTACACTGCCTTCCACTCTAAATGTAAGTAAGCAAGGACTACACTACCCTACCAATTCCCCTAAGGAGAAAATTTATGCAAGTAACTTTCCTACGAACACAGTGGGAAGGAATTGACCCTGGGGCTTCCATTAAAGAAAGCCAGTAACAGTCACAAACTGAATGGATACTAGCACCCTTATTCACAAATTAAAGCTCTATTGAACAAAGCACTTTAGACTTAAAGCAATTTCTTACAAGGCAATGCACAATGCAAACATTCTTCTGGTCTTGTTTCAGCCATAAATGCATGTTCTTGCATATGCTATAGAGATTCTGAAGATTCGGTGCTCGTCTTGCTGGCCAGCCACATTCAGAAACCTGAAATGAGAGACAAGAGACAGTCGACGTGAGAAACAGCATTGTGTTGTCACACACACAGAGCTTAGGTTATGCAAATGTCTACAAGGCATTTCTACACTTTAATGCCACTTTCATGTTGAAATTAAGCAAGATATTCAAGAAAAGTACTGTTATACAGTGTAAATGCCACTTTTTAGGATGAAGTGCAATAAAACTTTAGTTCTGTTGATGCCTTAAGTTTTAGCTTTCATATTTGTCAGATTCTGTACTGCACTGGTATATAACTCTGAACTTCATATAAAGTGTTAGCAAGTTCTCCTCACAGTTTAGTTAGACAAAACAATCCTTTTCCAGCCTGAGAACCAAGGACATTGTTGCAGCTTCAGGACCCAAGAAGTATAAACAATAACGAACTGTGGAGAGCAATCTGGGAGGATAGGACTTCATAACCTGAAGCTGTAATTGGACAATTAACCCCAATATGTAAATGGACCAAAACTTATAAAAGTGTGAAAATGCGTGACGCGTCGTCCATTTTGGGTGTAGCCTCAGCCAGGCTCTTGTACTGCCCAAGGTGTATCCTTTGGCAGCCTTTTTAATAAATACCTACTTTATTCCTTTTTTACTTTCTAATCTTTGTTCTAGGTAGCCTCTCAAAGGCATCACTGCCTACAAATCTGCTGCAAAAGAAGCAGCAAGAACTCAGACTACTATCTGAAATATTCTTAGAGCAAGGACTAAAATAAAACAGCTTTCAACTTAATTTGTGCACATATACTTTAGCAAAAAAAAAAACCACACAACAACAAAACCAAAAACACACAAAAAAACCCCAACAACAGAAAGATTAGGTTTCTTTTAGTATTTGTCCTTTGTTCAAAGAGCTTGAATTGCTCAGTAATATTCCATTTACAATTACTGCTTCAAAACACTAACAAAACATCAGCTTCACTGTTAAGAATCTATATCCTTATAACCAACTGTCCAGTAAGGATGCAAACTTGATTCTTGGGGCACTTGAAACACCTAAAGAGTAGATATATTCAGGATCAAGGAAGTTACAAATGAAGCTTTTTTGATTTGTCTTTAGTCTCAACTGCAATTGCCAGATATCGAATACCAAGTTTTCCTATCAGCAACATAGATAAAGAGTTCAAGGGTTACTCTAAGATAAATTACGGGAGCTTATTATCACAAAAAACTGTGCCAAGCACAGGAAAAAAGGCTGAAACAGTCTAAGTCTCCTACAACTTTTCATTGTACTCTAGTGTTTTAATTAAAAAAATAAGGCCATTTCAAAAAGCATCACTTGGCAAGAGATTTAAATTGCACATTCCTTTGTTAGTGCACGCTTATGGAAAGTAGCCAGCAAACAAAGAAAAGCTAAGGCAAAAAGTCTTTTATATCCCTGTTCACCACACAATTCAATGTGGGCTTCAGTACATCTCAAATATTACAACAGTAGGCTGTGCTGGTTTCAGCTGGAGTAGTTTTCTCCATAGTAACTAAATGAGGCAGTGTTTTGTATGTGTGAGGGAAATAGTGCTGATAACACAGGGATTTTTATTTTATTGGTAAGTACAGCTTAGACAGAGTTAAGGTTTCTTCTGCCTCTCACATCAACTCACCAGCGAGCATGCTTAGAGGGCACAAGAAGCTGGCAAGGGACACAGCCAGGACAGGTGACCCCAGCTAACCAAAGGAATATTCCACATCCTATGACATACGGGCTCAACCCATAAAGCTGGGGGGAAATGAATGGAAGGGGAAACATTTAGAGAGATGGCATTTGTCTCCTGAAGTAATCATAATGCTTGATGGAGCCCTGCATTCCTGGAGACAGCTATACACTTGCCTGCCCATGGGAAAAGGTGGATAAATTCCTTGTTTTGCTTTGCTTGCAACTGTGGTTTTGGCTTTACCTATTAAAATGCTTTTATTTCAGCCCACAAGCTCTCCCCAGTTCCATCAGGGAGGAATAAGCAAGCAGCTGTATGGGGCTTGGATGCTGGCTGAAGTTACATCAAAACACTGCAAAAGAATTGCAGCTTCACACCAGAACACAGCTTAAAAAAATCTGTGTATTCAAAAAAGCAAAAAGTACTGACTTTTTTCCTTTTAATTTACCATTTACTTTCTACTCAAACACTAGGTTTCCTACAAGATGTAACAAAAACAACATTACTTTCTGTTTCTTTAGCTGTGTTTTAAGCTCTAAGTGTCCTGACAATTAGCAGAATGATGGATAGTGCATAAACTTTCAGAGCAACTTATAACAAGTACTAGCAGAGAAGACTTCAAAACTACCATTAATTCTAACCACGATTAAAGAAATTTGTGGAAATTTCATGGAGATACCGAACAGCAAGAAACCAATAATATGTAATTTCATAAATACCTTCTAAGCAAAGTGTCAGAATTAACAATTTTAGAAGCTGTTCTCCTCTGATCAGCACTGAACAATGAAGTTAGTCAGTATTGCTGGACATCTCAATTTCAAGAATAGGCCAGGTAAGAGTTCCAAATGCAATTACAGTTTGTTTCCAAGTAAAATAACTCCTAGACAATAAAGTGGTCATGAACCTGTAATGTTTCAACTAATTATGACCTACTATGACTTCTCAACAAAACCAAGATCATATTACCAACACAACAGAAATACCAGGTATAGACACTTCAGACTTGCATATCCAAAAATCCGTTGGTAAGCAAATTCCCAGTCACAGAATTTATCATTCCATAAACAGAGACTGATCACTTTGCAGATGTGGAATAAATCAGTTCACTACATCAGTCTCAGACTTTCCAGCAATCTAGTACTAAAAAGACTCGCTGAACATTTTGCTTCGAGGTAGTATCTGCTACAAATAATCAGGCAGTAGATTTCTTGCATAATCAAGCTTTTTTGCCTACCATCTTGAATAGGCTCTGCCTGAACCTCATATTGAACCAGATGCAGATAATGAAGCTGATTGCATTCATCCAAAGAGGCAGTAATGATTTCTTTCAGATGTGACAATACTTTATCACATTTACAAGGAAACAAAAGGAAGTGACAGCACTGGAAAGAATACATTAACTATACCTCATCCTGACATGTTAAGTCAACTCCGATAACTGAAATAATACTAAAGATGGTTCTGCGTAAGGTCCAAAAGACTTTATTATTCTGTAACAAATAATGGTTCTAGACTCTCTTCTTGGCAGACAGTATTGTGTGGGAGGAGCATGATGACTACAGACTGTTGAGTTGCTGGACAACTCACAACACAGTCCTGACTGTTGAGCCTCTCACACGACAGTTGAGGTTTACTTAGGAGCAGACACTGAAGTCCAATATCTCAGCACCTAAAAAGATGTCTTCAATACCTTGTTGCTGAATTAGGCAAATGCTTTCATATTAGCATCAGAGAAATTGCCAGGAAGGATAATGGAGGCTCAGCTAAGCTGCAACAATACTGAAGATGGTGGGAACAATCAGTCAGCTATGCCTGAGTCATATGGGAGTCAAATGGTATGTAGTGGGACAAGGAGAAACCTCAGTGAACAGGTTATGCAAATCAGTCACCACGTCCTTGATAAAGGAAAATAGTAGAATATGGGAGAGATTGAAGAGATTGGCATTTTAGTAAGACTTCAATTACTTTAAGTATTCTCCACTTATATTTGAAAGACATAAGGTCCATGGACATGTTTTCAAAGATATCACTATTCTAAAATAAAACCTGATTTTAGTAAGATTAAAGATTAGTCCCTACCAGTTAAGTTTGGATTTTAAGCAAAGACAAGCAGAGCATAGGTTACTCTTTGACCTTGTGTTTATACTTATTATTTTGTCATCTTTTTGATTAAGCTACTTCAACCTATTTTACAACAAAAAGCTGAAGGTATAATGAAAATATTGTGTTTCAAAGCCTTTTAGAGAAATACACAGAAAATTTACATACCCTGTTATGGAATCTTGAATGTCTGTATGTTCTTGGAGAGAGATTGTACACAGCATAATGGCCAGGATGTTTAGAGTCCAGACACAACCGCACATCTTCTATGTTATTTTTGATGGCAGATTCTACACCTTCAGCTGGAAAGGACATCACTGAAGACAGAACAAAGAGCAGTTGAAATTTTTCATATATTAAGACCAAGGAGGAATTATGCTTATGAAAGATACAGATATCATACCAGCAATTCTGGAAGTGATGTATGATATATCCAAGTCTCCTTTTGCATAACTGAAACAGAACACATTAGTGTTAGTACTCGGAGATAAAACCATTCAAGTCTTAAGTCTAAAAGCCAGATCTCTCTGGTGGCACCCACCACCATGAATGTTTCATTGCCTCAATCTGCAGCTTGTAACATTCAGATTTCAAGAGTTTCACAGCAGAGAATTCAGAACAGATACTCTGTTTAAGCACTTACTCATTTAAATCAGTTGCACTAAAACCATCTGTGGGATTTTGTACAGATGCCTTTAATCTTTAACCCAGTCCTCTAACCTCTGCTCTTAGTAATAAAAATGCACTGTAGGGTGTCAGTTTGAAAGCCTAATGAGGCTACACTAGTATTTTTAATAAAGAATAGCTCCATGTTTAAAAGGAAGACTGTTAGTTGAACATCAAAGTTTAAATTACATAACACTCTGGCATGCTACTATCGGCACAGATGGCCATGCTGCCCAATATCCAAATTCCATATGGACAGTGTCAAGAATGCTTTGCTGTCTACTCACTCAGGAAGGATTCTGGTAGTCACACTCAAACCCCCACCAGACTTGCCACTGCTAGGACTGAAGCCCCTGGAGAGCCAATGGGTGCCCCACTTGGCTCCCTTACACACCCCACACTCAAAGAGTCAGACCAGGTTTCCTTCCTTACCATTTGGAACCCAGGTTTCCCATAGCAGAGTCACAGGTCTATGATTGCTTTAAGTAATTTAATCCTCCTACAGCAACAGAGTATCAGCTGGAACTTGTGCCTCCCAGGAGGGACTCCCAAGAAAGGAAATGGTGGGCTATTATACTCGCACAGCCTATGGATGCCAAAATCTGGAGTCTTCCTGCTGAGTCCTTGGCTCCTGCTGTGTCTCAGCGTCCAGTCACCTGGCTGGGTCACAGGCCCCTGTGCCCTCAGGCTCCGAGACAGAGCTCAACCTGCAGCTCCCACAGCAGCTGCACCCCAAGCTACCTGCACTCAACATAGAGGGTACCTGAATCTCTTTCCTCACTCATTTAAGTAATTATTCCAAAAATTCACTTTCAGAACTCTGATAGAAAGCAAGGCATTAATCATTACTCATCTCTCTCCCTCATACAATTGTGCACAGTTTAAAAGTGCAGCCTTTCCAAAAAAATCTCACAGTGATAGTTAGGTCTATTCTCTGTACCTTTACCTAATCATCCACATTATGTCAACAATTAACTAATTTAAGACCACTATTATTTTTTTTTTTATAGTATCTGCTATGTTGCAGAATCAAAAAGCAAGAGAAAAAAACTGAATTGACCCAGTGCAGGCCAACAACCTTGAGTATATCTACACAGGTCTGCACTCCTGGATTGGCAAAATAAGAACAAGTCTCACCAATGGAATTTGATTCAGACATCCCTAACTTAAATACCTCAGTAGCCTATTAACTCCAGAATATCAAAATGTCATCAAAACACTATGATGCATATTTAATTAATTCAGAGGCATTAACAAAACTTTTATATCCCAACACAATTTGATGACACTGCTTAGAAGAGCAGACCTAGGATACTGCACTCGAATTTTGAAACACAAAGAAAGAACATTAAGTTTTGATTCTTTACTGCTTGCTAGTAATGATGGAGGTCAGAGGAAATGACTAAAAATATACATCGTCTATATAAATGTATATTTAATATACAAGGATAGTGAGGAGGATTTTAGATTAGGGAAGAGAAATCTTCTGAATGCAAGGCCATTTAACTTATGCAGAATGGCATAATCAGTGTCCTAGCAATGATAATGATTCACTGTCTCACACTGAAATCACAAGGAAGTTTGAGTCTCACTAGACAAAGCATTAAAAAAACCCAAATCCCTCAGCCTTGAGAAACCTTGCATAAGGAGGTAGACAAATGGGCACAATTTCAAAATTTTTTGCACCTCAGGAAGGGCATACTTCATCATGTAAGCTCAGGTGGTAATCTCGTTGCAGTCAAACTGAAATTTGTGATGATTGTAGTCTTTTTATAGAGATGAGAAGTGTCAAATGCTATTTGTTGATTACATCCAGCAGCTTCAAGCAAGAAACAGGTAAACATTCTAATATCAATTTTTTTTTGGTATCAAGATAAAGGTCCAACTAATACGACAGCTGTAGAACACAAAACCATTATCACTCCAAGGCTGTAACACTGAGGTTAAGCTGCAACTTGTAACACTGGCACTAAACTATTAAGAGCAAAAAAACAAACCAATTTTTTACAAGTCAGGAAGAAAAACAGCACTAAAATTCACACCAATCTGTTCCCACTTGGTTTTGCTTCTTAAAACTAAATTAATCATGGAACTATCTAGTGCAATGCAAAGATCCATGAAATAAAGTATTAAGCAAGAAACAAAATTACCCTAAAAGTAAAGAAAGCAAGAATAAAAGGCAACTAGTTGCTCCTAGATTACTACATCATAATCTCTTCAGCAAAAGATTGTTCTGACAAAGCAATGGAAGACTGATTACAAGTTTTGCCTGCTGCTTTCAATACCCACGAAGATCTGATCCTTAAACATTTAGTTATATGTAGGCCTCAATAAGCATAAAAACTGGTCAAAGGCACAGAAGTTCCACAGGCAACAAAACCAACGAGCTTAACAGAAGTGCTGTGGCTGCACAGCTGCAGGCTGAGCTTCAGGCACACATGGGCATATCTGCCGATTACAAGCTCTTGTCTGTGCAGATGGTGCCACTTCACAAAGTAACACATATCTTCTCCATCTCCACCCTGGTCTTTACTTTTAAGTCAGTTTGTAACAAGAGGGCTGAACCTCTGCTGCTCTTTGTCCTCTCTCATTCAACTACAAGCTGCTGCAACTGCTTGACCTGAACGTGCTACAGAGGTTATGACACTTGCAACTGAGGTGGCCTGGAGTGAAGATGGTTCTCATTTGCTCTTCTGTCCCTAACAGCCTGTAATGTGTGTTTCAGTTTTCAGATTTTATCATTTATTAGGACTAACAAAGGACCAAAATCAGAATCAAGCTAAAGGTAGCTACAGAAAAAAAATAAACTTTTTTTTTGCCACAACAACAAAATACTTAAATCTTACACTGTAGTTTGGATTCAGTGAAATAGAAGTCTGTCTTCAGACAAAGGAAGTAATCCTGTAATTCAGAAAAGCAATGATAAGTAGGAAGCAAAGAGCCTACCTAATGAAATTATAAGACTCCAACACGAAAAGTGCTTCAGTGGGGTGAGGAAAATGCATGACAAAGAAGAGACATTTTAATTTTTCCAGAATGCCTGCTTCTTATGTTGGTTGAAGGGTTTTAGAAAGGCAGTCAAAGATGCAACAGCAGAAGAGGTATTCTCAAATCACCAGTTGTATCAGCTACATCCACAAGTTTGTGAAGGCAGAGAATAAACATGACAGGAACAAGCACGTCCTATAGTACATGCAAACAAAGAATTCACAACTCTGCTTGATTAAAGCACAGTTTAAGAATGCACAAGCCCAGTGGTAGAACTCTCAGAATAGTGAATGTTAAATACTAAAGAACCTAAGCCTACCTTAGGCCTGACAGAATAGTAAGTATTGGTTGTGTTAATTCATGTTTTGCCATTTCACTGAACTGTTAAATACAGTAAGAATTCAAAATAAAATGCAATACAAAGAATAAAAAATATACAGCTCAAGGCTGCTAAATAATATTGGCAAATTACAAGTGGAGAGTGTCTTTCAGTCACCGGAAAATAAGTACTAAAGTAACTGATTCTCACTAGGAGAATTACATTCCCTCTTTTTTCCCCACTCCTCAGCCCAACTAAATCCACTTAGACAACACAAGAAAAGAAAAACACAGTTGTATGGAGACAGAAGGTGCTCCACAAAACCAAGATTTGCTTATCATAGCGCAGAACTTAAAAATTTGACAGTTTCACATATTGTGTCAAAGGTGACAGTCAAGAGTCACCTAAACAAAAACCCTTATTCAACCAAACAAGTCCAAAACATCTGAGAGAGACTGATGGACTGATCTCATGATGAATATTGGGGCATAGCATACACTGACAATCCTCTGTCAATCCACCACACTCCATGCAAATGTGCACTCCTCAGTAGCTTGAAAAGATCTCTGGCTAATCGATCCTATTTGGATATGACAATATACCCACCCTTTAAGAGCTACAAACAAGCATGAGGTCAAACAACTACATTTTCAAGATACTCAATTCTAGTAAACATCCATATATGACTTACTGTAATTCAAGCAAACAAGGTAAAAGCAGTGAGTTTTCCTTTGACTAGTATTTAGTAAGTTCCACAACCCATGCACTAAGCTGTTGTGTTCAGCCACTGAATACTAACTAGCAACTAAAAAGAGGCAAACTAAGTCTCAACAGTAAGACAGATGTGAGACTTATTTTGGGCAGTCATCATAATCTAAATGAACAGTTGTAGAGAAGAGCATGAGAACTGAACAGAATCTTTTCAGACAGCAAGTACTCACTGTCCAGTACTTCAGAAGTTCTAGATGAGCTCTGCAGATGTGGTTAGATGCACAGTACTGTTTTATTCTTTGCCCACTACACTTACTATGGAAGCAAAGGAAATCACATAAAGCAAAAAAGCTACACACATCTGTAAGGTAAGAGAAATAAAAATAAGGTGTAGGCACATCAAAAGCCATTTCATAATAAAAGACAATTTTAGACAGTCCAAATCCACTGCTAGAAAAGGGAAAAACTGCACAACATGAAATTAAAAAAAAGTAATTAAACTTCCAGCAGCCTTTAAGGAAGAAACCACTTGCAAGAGCAGGAAGAGAAAACTGCTTCAAAAGTAACTAAGTGATGAAGGTGCACCCAGAAAGTCATGCGGAGTCATGAGAATAAGAAAGTGAAGTGTAGGAGTACTTCAGATGCATATAGTTAGTGTACAATAAAAACATAGTAAGATCTAATACACAATCATGGGAAAGCAGGGCTTGTAACTTTGCCAAAACTGCTTTTCATCATGGAATAGTTTGCTCCTCTTGTACACCTCCCTGTCCTGTGTCCATGTGGTTTACCCAGGGAGAAAAGTTTAATGCCACTGTCCCAATTATCTCAATAGAAAGCTTAAGGACAAATCCAAAGCAATACAGCTTTCACAATCTTTAAAAAATAGAGTACCTGGCCTTTCTAAGCCATATTTAGAAGTTTAAACAGACTAAGTGTAAGAGAAAACAGCTAAAAACACAACAGCAAATACCTTGAAGTGGATACAGAGGTGCACTATCTACAACTCGAACTTACCTGATCATTATATTTTAGAGCAGTACTACTCACAAGTAACACACAAATTCTGTAAAAAACCTACATATGAAGAAATATATTTCACAAGCTGTAACACAACATCCCAATTAAAGGGACACAACGCCTACAGTGAGAAACAGAGTTCAGTATTCTTCTGGAGGATCTAGTTCAGACATAGTATTCAGTAGAGACTTACCTGCTCTTACTAGAACTAAGAAAACCCTTTAACACTGCATAGAATTTTATTATGAGCTAAAAATGTATAAATTGTACAGGCTGATTAATATTGATCATAAGGAAGTATTAGAAATATTTGAAATGAGACTGATAACCTGATTAGAAAGAAAATAATCACACAACACAAATCTGAAAACATACACCTCCAAACATGAGAGTATTCATACATGCAATACAGGGCAAAGGAGACAAACAGTGAAGTTCCTCTCACACTGTCTTGAAGGCATAGGATTCCACCTGGAAACTAAACTGAAGAGCTTATTTCCCTGCAGGTTTTTTCCCCTCCTCATATCTATTCCATTGATTTGTACCTTTCACTGCCCTTTTTAATTCCTCTCTTATTCATGAAGGCCCTATCTAATAATTCAATTCTCTACGCTGCTCCAGCCCCCACCTGCTCACCTCTCTAAAGTTTTCAGTATGTAAAATACAGCAGGACAAGTAGTACTTATGGACAGGCTCTTACGGCAACATTCTCCATTTTAGTAGATGACTGTTGAAGTAACTTTTATATTAATATCATACATAAAATCTCAGGGGGTTGCTATCAGGTATTACAGCTCAAACTTGGACAAATATGCTGAATTTACCATTTCTGGAGTAACTCCTGTGCCCATTTAGAACTCTTACCAGCACAATTTTTAATTTTTTTTTTTATTTTTCTTTTTTTTTTTTTTTTACTCACTTGGCCACAGACTGGATAACTTTAGAAGATGTATCCTTAATATTAGTGAAAAATCGTTCTGTTCCACCCCTCAGAATATCAAAGAACCCTCCATAAGTCTGGTCACATTCCGCAACGGTCAGGCCTAGAGTAGTTGAATAAAAATAATTTTACTTTATTATGGAGCCCATTCCAGGACATGACTTAAAGTATGTAGGCTATAAAGCTGGAAGGAAGTGAATGCACATACAGGCTACACCTTGCTGTAAGGCTCACAGTTCCAAAGCCCTCCTTAACTATGACCTCTGCAAAAAAATAGTACTTCCTGCAGTCAGAAAGTACTAGTCATATACTTAGCACATTGTTTAATTTGCTGTCTGTATTTATAAGAAAACAAGGTAAAAAATTCTGGAAGTAAGGCATATGTTTCATAATATGTTTCAATGCAGCAAAACATTGTTTTTCTTTAGTACCAGTTTCTAAACTGCAGCTTATCATTAGCAGATCTACTTAATCAACTCCAGGACACATTTTAATGCAGGGCTTCAGAGGCAGCTGGCATAGTAAGCTTAAGTTTTAAGTACAATATCCCAACTAGCACATCACAGCACAGTATCTGCATTAATATGATTGTATAAAACAAACAGTAGGCATTCTTGCACAAAACAAATGACCAGACAGACTTTTGATTATAATTGCATTAGGATGCTAGATTCTTCCACAGAAATTGACATACACATATTATTAGTGCAATAAATGTTACTCAATTTTAACAGTTCCCTTTGAAAATTAATATCCCTTGTCTCATTGACAGTTCATCTTAATATCAAGCAAGAAATATCAAGCTGGATGGAAAACTGAATACAATATGAAATAGTCCCTTGATTTCTTCTACACTAATTGAAGTGCTCCATATTCAAATATAATAGTTAACAGGGGTGCACAGAGAATAGTAAAAAACTAGATGCAAATACACCTATCAAGCTTATTTTCTGCACCATATAAAGTATTTTCAACTGACTGTATTCTGGAATATCCATTTCTAAAGAATAAGTATGTTAGCTTTTAATTGTGTCATTTTGGAGACATGTTTTGGTTGATTCCATTTAGTTCTGCTAATCCAACTACTGTTTTTCTCAGATGGAACCCCAACTCTTCCTCCTCGCTACTGATGAGGGTGCAACCCTTTCCTGACGTCTAGCCTGGACAATGCTCCCATAATTAGCTGAGCTCAAGGCAAAACCAGGCACAGCTGCTCCTGAAAGTGCTGACTGCATAGCCACTAGACTGAATTTAGCTGCCTTTTCCCTTTAAGGCTGTCAGACATGGATCTTTTAGAAGTGAAAAACTAAATAGCTTTAGACTACTATCACTGTCAGATGACCTCCAAAATATCGTGGCAGGGGGTCAAAAGTCATTTTGGGCAGGAGAGATGAGGAGAGAGAGGTGGACCCAGATGCTTGCAGATGTATTTCTTCCTCATACAGTCTTTTTGCAGTCTAAAATAAACACATATGAGGTCAGCAACTTCAGAGCATTACTGAACTACTATGGTAAACAGCCAGAATCCCTACAATTGCGTCTTCATTTCTTTATTAAGCTCTCTCATCAAGCAGGCATGAAGCCTGTATTAACACAAAGTGGAACCTACACACCGTAAATAGCTGCTATCTTTTTATGTTGTAACACATCTGATGTTAAATACTTCCTTCTGAAAAGCAAAGGCAACTCTTGCTTTTTTTACCTCAGAGATTCAGTGTTAAAAACACAAACTCAGACTATGTCCTGATTTCAGTACCTTCTGCCACAAAGTAACAATGTTTCAAGTAAAATACAGAACCCAAGAATTTTTAACAGTTTAAATTCAAACTCCTATTAAATGCTGTTCTTTAGACAGTGCACTTTCAAATATCATTCCCCTACTAAATCAAAAAAAATCAGGGTTTAAAATAAGCTATTTTCACTTGTTTGTCATAACCTGAAGACTCTTCCTCTACAGCTCTTATTTGTTAAACCATTATTGGTTCTCATATCCACAGTTTCATCAAGTTTTAGTTCACTTATGTCAACACTCCTGCCTCTACCAGTCAATAGTGCACTTTAAATTATTTTCCACAGAAACACAGTTTTTATCTTGCACAGCAATGAACTTGAGAAATTCATATTCGCATGTATCAACATAAAATCAAATCTTGCAAAAAAAAATAATACAAAGCTGGAAGCAATGATATAAATACCAAAGAGCTAGTACTAGTGCAAAGTTATCTAAAACCCCCAAATGACTTTTTCCCCTCATGGAAGATATGCAATTGTATTTATACTAAAATGATGTCTCTTTTTGAACATACCTGCATTGTACAAATTGTTGAGCTGCCCTGCAGGCTTGGAGCTCTGTGAAACAGCAGTCACAGATGTCCGAGGCTGAGCATTGTTTCCATAGCCTCCATTTTGCTCCAGGAGCTGAAGAGAATAATACTCCAGATGAGAATTTTCTTGCTAATTTAGCCATCTTGCTATGTTTGGCAAATTACTGCTGCTTGGTGAGAATAAGCAAACTGAACCTCAGGACAAAGCCAGAAAGTTAACAAACATTAACTGACTCACCTACAGTATAATGCAAATTAAACACCAAACAGGAGATGCCTAAGTGGGTTTTAAGTTAGTGTAAGCAGAGCCTTCATACATGAAACTTTTCCATGCAAATTAATTATGATAAAACACAGCATGTCAAACAGAGTGCCAGCATACTAAAGAATAAACCAAGAGGATGAAAAGATTTTCAAAACGCAGTAAGAGATACTAAATTTCTTTTAAGGTCTCTGTGCTTTAAAGGGCATATTTTCAAAGATCCCATGAGTGATATCAATCAATTTAATGGAATTTCAAAATACTAAGGAACAGGTGACCTGCTATGAAATCTTTTACTAAACACACATACATTGCAGAGGACAGAAAGGAGGCCTAACCATTAATATTCCTTATAAGACGTTTTTACCTCTGTGATGGGGGATTTAGGATTGACATTCCTAGCTGCTGCAATCTCCTGCAGTTGGTTCACAAGTTCAGTGATAGATAACCTCTCCTCTGGGTTCACTTTCAAAGTGGAGCCTAAAAAAGGGAGATTCAGACAACATAACAAACCCTTCAGAGCCTTCCTCCCAGCTAATAATAATTTCTTCAATACATTACAGTGCAATAATGAAACACATGAACATGAGTGGAAAAACTGCTAAATCAATATCTAAATACAATTCTCATATTAGTATCCTTGAGAAAAAAACAACACTACATAGGGTCAATAGTATTTCAAAGAATACACCTTGAGATTAGTTAATAAAGAACATCAGACGTAACTTTGTGTCTAATACTATTGGAGTCGAATACATTTCTGGAACAGTAATTAACATCTCTAGTAATCTGATACCTAAAGTAAATAGAAATTTTTAGGCAAGTTCAAAGAAACCAAACCAAATCAAATCATTAGTTGTTAATATGGACTAATTCAGATATTACGCAAGACACTTAACAGAAGTAAAAAAAACCCACCAAATTTCACATAAAATTTCATTTTTTTTTATAATGGATTAAGATTATTAATAAAATAAGAAGTTGCTGCAGTTTACCCTTTTCACCATCACATGTCAATAACATTTAACTATCAGTAAAACAACTGTCATTAACAACATGCATCCACAAAGACAATAAGACAAATAAAGTAACACCGTAAACTTACGAATGAGATCATGAAACACAGAGTAGCGGGTGTCATTTTGCGGGATGACGTATTTCCCATTGACTATGCGAAGTTTAGCTCCATCTTCAAATGGGTGTTGCCTAAAGCATAGCAAATACAGGATACAGCCCAGAGCCTACAGACATAAACAGAAATACTGCATAGCATCATGGGGCAACTTTAGGCTGGAAAAGACCTTTATGATCCTCAGGTTCAAATGTTAACTCAGCACTGCCAAGTCCACCGCTAAGCCATATCCCTAAGTACCATATCTACACATCTTTTAAATACCTCCAGGGATGGTAACTCACTGCCCTGGATAGTCTCCTCCAATGCTCAATAACCCTTAAAGTGAAGAAATCTTTCCTAACATCCAACCTAAACATCCCCTTCTGCAACTTGAGGCTATTTCCTCTTGTCCTATCACTTGTTACTTGGAAAAACTATTTCTGTCTCTTTTTAAAAATCATTCAGAAGTCATTATGAGAAATCCATTTTATGAATTTCAAAGCACAAAATTTAGTAGTCTTGCCATAGTGAAAATGTCCAAGAACAGGAGTATTCTTTCAAAAAAAGTTCAGAGGTTCTATTTCATATCTCCATCCTGTGCTGCAAGAAGACACATTTCATTTGTCAAGACAGAATTTGGTCTAACTTAGATAACATTGTTATGCAATACAAAAGCTATGTTATTATGTACTTGTTAAGCAAATTGCTTAAATGATGCTAGAGAGGCACACCATAATCTCTCTAAAACACATCTTCTGGTTAAGGTTTAAAGAAAATAAGCCCAAAATGACAGTCCCTTTATTCCCTACAATCAGATGGCTATTCAACTCTCAGAAAAAATACAATTTAAGACCATGTTCAGACAAGTTCACTCAAGTCTCAAAAATCACAAAACCTGGACTACCATATCCTTGGAACTTCAAAGTTCCTTTGAGTGTCCAATTTGAGATTTTTGTCACCTGAGAAGACAACAACTGACGAAGACAGAAGTCAGTTCTGAATTCTAATCTCTGAATAATCTAGATGTTAGGGATTAGCTAGGATAACTGAATCTGTTACTGAAGTAAATGTAAATTGATATGTATTTTTTCAAATAAATTAAGATATGAAATATGCTGGCGGAGTTATACTATTGTAACAGAAACATGTTCCATTTATCAAAAGTTTGATAATAAAACACCCAAGGCCTCCATATAACTGCTGACACAATGAGTTGGAAAATTCCTCCTCAAAGCTTCTTCTGAACCCCGGTATGTATGGTTGCTTAAGCATATGGGTTTTTATAACCCTCACAAATGAAGCACTCCAGTGAAGATGTTACCTAAGAAAATTGCCCACTGCCTCCAGTCCTCTGTGCACATCATCTCCAACTGCCCTTGGTTGTCAATTTGTCCCAAGAACAGCTTCTAAGGTCTGAAAGTTATTGAAGTCTCTGAGGTGTAGGGATTTAGTTATTCCAAAACACTCAGTGAGTCTCTCAGTCCAGGATCAGAAATAAAGTACATATGTTAATTCTGTACATTCTTGCACATTTTTGTCAGGCTGTGGAAAAACCTCTCTGTAACATATACATGGAAGCATCAGACAGTACCCACTAGCTAATCCAGCAGGACATACAGAAAATACCATCTACTCTTCCATGAAACACTTGCTTACAAAGCAGATCATCATTTAGTTAGAAGAATGAAACTACTCCCTGTGCAGTCCAAGATACTCTGCACATCAGGAGACATGCAGGCAATAAGTTGAATACACAAGAATCGGAAAGGCCACTCAGATTTGATTTCTGCTGCAATTGCTGGAGAATGTTTTTCATTTCCTCTGTTTTACCTGTAACTTAGGATTGTAACTGTGATAAATTTTGGCTGGTTTAAATACCAACTGTCATTCAATTTGACTAGAAGGTAATTTAAGTTGCAGCAAGGCAACTCCTCAAAGCCAACACCATCCATACAACCTCAGCACTGCTACACTTGTCAAAAGAGTCCATTCCCAAGATGTTGTCCCAAAGCTGTACAGTCCCTCTACAGAACTTGCCCAGATCTGTCTGAGCACTCATATGCCAGAAGGTAAAAAAAGCAGAACCACAAAGCAATCAAAAATAACTAGAAGTAACTATTTGACTTGCTACTGGGCTTTACCAGCAACTAATTTAAACCTTCCTTAAGAGGACAGTGGGGTTTTTGGAGGGTTAAGATAGTGTTTGGGGATTGAGAGGATGAGGAAGGGATGTGATTGTTTGGAACAAATGAAAATAATTGTTATTCTTCCCCTGACTAGCTTCAGGCAACAAGAAACATGCTGAAGTTCTACAGTACAGCTGCAGGATGACACAAATACTACACCAAAGTAAAATTAAGTCAAACTACACGAAACCTAAAGAGATTGTTCAGCTCACATGGAATTAAATGCAGGATATCTTGAACAGACCATTAAGATTTTTTAAATAGATATTGGTAAGGAGAACCCAACTTGGAAGTTTTGCTCCTTAACAAATATTTCTGAAGTCAACTCCTTTGCTTTTTCAGATATCTTTGAGAGTGAAAGGGTATGAAGGATCTTACAAGCATGGACAAAAATCACTTGACGAGGAACAGCCTGTCACTTAGTTGAATTTCAGTTCAGGAAAACCCACTAATTTTGAAAACAAGTAACTAAAACATACAGCCGTTTGGATTTAGTGTTTAGGTAGGAAATATATGGAAAGCAGTCAGCCAAGTAAGTCTAAGAAACTCTGGTCTTATAATGATACCTAATCACATTCCCATTTCTGGAGTCAACACAGTTGATAACTAACTCTCCATCTGTGCTGCTGTTCTAAGACGGACAAGTTCCTTTGTTTTTAAGCTCACACAGTGACAAACACACAGACTCAAGAGTGTTAATAACTTTACCCGCTTTCTTTGGAAAATTGCTTGTTTATCCTAACAACAAACTACAAATCATTTATGCTTCCAGAGACAGGACCATATTCTACTGCCAAATACTTTTATATTTTTATTGAACCCAAAGCATAAAGCAAAAAATACGAAATAATACGTTCCAACTCGGGTATGATAAATTAAATAAATCTTCCCAAAATACAAGAGACAATCACCATGTTAACACTAGCATATAGGGAGATATTTTAAACAAGAAAGTAAACAGCAATTACCCTTTTGAGTGAGGCTTTTATTAAACACATTTCTAGTTTTCTATTTAACTAGATGTTAACAAGGCAAATGTCCAGCCTGAATGGGAAATAGGATTTTGAACAAACCTAGGAATAAAAAGAGGATGTATCATCTTTGGAAGAAGGGTAAAGTCTCTCAGGAAGTATTTAAGGGGGTTGCTGAGGCATTTTGGAAAAAATTAGGGAGGCCAAAGCTCAGTTCAAACTTCCTTTGGCAACTTTTGCAAAGGACAATAAAAAACGTTTTTACAAATATATTAACGGCAAACAGAAGGGTAAGACCAACCTTTGTTTTCTACTGAATGTGGGAGGAAACTTAGTAACTGCAGATGAGGAGAAGGCAGAGGTGCTTAACGCCTTCTTTGCCTGTCTTTAGTGGGAAGACGGCTTGTCCTCAGAACAACCGTCCTCCTGGGTTGGTAGATGGTGTCAGGGAGCAGAATGGTCCCCCTGTTATCCAGGAGGAGGATGTCAGAGAACTGCTGAGCCACCTGGATGTTCATAAATGTATGGGACCAGATGGGATCCATCCCAGGGGGATGAGGAAGCTGGCAGATAAGCTTGCAAAGCTGCTCTCCATCATTTACCAACAGTCCTGGCTCACTGGAGACGTACCAGATGGCCAGTGTGATTCCCATCCACAAAAAGGGTGGGAAGGAGGATCCTGGTAATTACAGGCCAGTTAGCCTGACCTCAGTACCCAGTAAGGTAAAGGAACAGTTTATACTGAGTGTCATCTCAGTGATGACAGGATGGCCAGGGTATCAGACCCAGCCAGCACCAGTTTGGGAGGGGTAGGTTGTGTTTGACCAACCTGATCTCCTTTTATGACCAGGTGACCCACCTGGTGGATGCATGGAAGGTTGCAGATGTTGTTTATTTGGACTTCAGCAAGCCCTTTGACACTGTCTACCACAGCACACTCCTGGAAAAGCTGGCAGCCCAGGGCTTGGACAGGAGCACTCTTTGCTGGGTTATGAACTGGCTGGATGGCCGGGCCCAGAGAGTGGNAGGACAGTGAGATGCTTGAACATGTCCAGAGGAGGCAACGAGGCTGGGGAGGGGCTTGGGACACAAATCCTGTGAGGAACGACTGAGGGAGCTGGGGTTATTTAGCCTGGAGAAAAGGAGACTCAGAGGTGAACTTATCACTCTACAACTTCCTGAAAAGTGGCTGTAGTCAGGTGGGGGTTGATCTCTTTCAAAGGGCAGCAACTGACAGAACAAGAGGACAGACTCACAAGCTATGCCAAGGAAATATAAGTTGGATATGGATATTACAGAGAGAGTGATAAAGTACTGGAATTATCTGCCCAGGGAGGTGGTGGAGTCACCATCCCTGTATGTGTTTAAAAAAAAGACTGGATGTGGCACTCAGTGCCATGGTTTAGTTGAGGTCTTAGGGCTGGGTTGGACTCAATGACCCTGAAGGTCTCTTCCAAACTTGTGATTCTGTAATCCTGGCCCAGGCTGACAGTATTTCACGCACATGAAAGATCAACTGGCCAGAAAAATGTTTTTACTTGGTGTTTCCTCACATTCACATTCCATAAAAACATCACCAACAGCTGTAGAAACTGAATCAGGGCTTCCACAATAGCTTGCAACTAATTTAATAAACTGAATGAAGTTCCAAGATTCCATATAAAAACTTTTAAAGCCCCAGTATTATATTTTCTTGGTTCGTCTTTTGAGATACTGCTGATACAGGTAAGAACTGACCAGCCTGACACCTGCCTCTGCAAAAACCATCCCATAAGCTAAGTCACTAAACACTACACTACTAGAGAGTACCTCAGTATTGCAAGTTTATGCAGCTGGAAAAGGTACAGCTGACGATTTAATATTTACCTTTCATTCTCGCTAGATTTTTAGTGAATGTGAACAGTTTATCATCCTTTCTATGCAAAGCATGAATGATCTCTGCATTGCTCTCATCTTTGATATCTGTCAGTATTTTAGCTATATGCCACACCTCAATATAATAATTTTCAACTCAGTAATAGACTGCCCCAGGATGATACGTGTGGCAGAGTATGAAAGGCAAGAAATTTGAATCTAAGGACTCTATTCTGGATTTATGGTGGCAGCTCCAACTAGGCAACAGATCTACCAAATGTTAGAGAAGTTCAGCATTGCCTCTCAAATGAAAGTCAAGCTTGACACGGGAGAAAGGCTTGAACAGTATGTCTCATTCTTCTAACATTTAGACACAGAGTCCATAGTATCTAAGTTTATTTTGATCTAAGACAGCATCCTACATTTGTTTTGCTGCTTTAGTTATTTATTCAACAAACTAACACGAAGCCTGCAAAATCAGTTTCACTATGACATGAGCAACTACGAAGCGGCAAGAAAAAAACCGTCTTACCCAAATGTCCTGCTTTTCACCAATTGGAAAATTTGAGTACAAGTCTATCATTTCTGGTGTCCTGTACATTGGTGTTGTATTCCTTGTGATCTGCAGAAGGCAGAATTTATTGAAACAATTTTGAACAATGAGCTTTAACAGCATTCAACCAAGAAAACAGCTCTCCATCTAGAATGGATAGTACTTGCATTTTAAAAATTAATTTCAGAAACATTTGTCAGGGAAAAAGCCATCAATTGAATACTGAAATAGTCACAACAGCTTTGACATAAGGTCACATGAAGACAGTAGTACTCAAATAACATCGTGATAGTCAAGAGTCCTCCCAAACAGCAAAGCACATAAAGTGACTGTTCTACATGAGGCAAAAATGGACAGGAACACTAATACCAAAAATCAACAACATGCCAGTAAGTGAATTCATGCTCCAGTGCGTGTCTCTCACCTTCTCAGCACACTTAATGACAGTGCAGACATATCCAAAGAGAAACTATGTTCATAAGGAAACCTGAAAACACCTTTTCTACCACCCTTTTGCACAGACTCTACAGACAGTGGTATGACAACATCATTTCATCAGTGGCATGTTTTCCAAGAATATCAGATTGCAAAACGGGCTTGTGAAGTTGTACACATGAACTTAAGTGTATTTCTCCCACCGATATACTACATTAGATTTACTAGCATTATCTCAACTCTAAACTAAGAACAAATGCACTTTGCAAAAGTATACTGCATGCTAGATTTGGTTACTGTAGCCCAAGGCACTGCAATACTGCCCATTCCTACTCTGCTGAGCAGACTTGCCTCTCATTTACATATCATTCAACTGAGAAAAACAGATCAGAAGGAAGATGGGAATCAGTGTGGCACAACCAATTTCTTGTCAAGAATGCAATTAGAGGAAGCCCTTGTAACCACTTCTATTTTCACAACAGATTGCAGAATGGACAACTGATCACACTGAAACAGTGTTTCTATATGTAGCTACAGAACACAAGCTATGATGGTAACTGCAGACAGCTTTTGAACTCTGGCAAAACAAATACAAAAACAAAACTTTATAAATAACACCCTAACTGAAACAATCTTCAGTTGTCTCAGATGTCTCATCGATTAATACCAGATTAACAGTATTAAAAATGACATTAAAATTAAATCACATTAAAATAGCCTCACCTCTTCTTCAACCAGTGCTCTCTTCTGCGCAGACCAGTTGTAGTCAGGATAGTAAGCAATAGTTGTAGCACTACCGAAGTCACAAAGTTTAATTGTCCCCTGATTACTAATAAGCAAGTTTTCCACCTTCAAAAAGATGTGGAATAACAGATTAAGAAAAGGTGTGGTTTTTGCCCTGTATACTAACACATATGCTTTTACATATCACCTTACTTGCACATACAAGTGCAAAAACTAATCACTTTAGCCAAAAATATTGTTTACAGGAGAACAAAGATTTCAGACAGTAACGCAGTTTTCATATGGTAGCAACATAGCCAAGTTTTAAAAGGAAGCACCAAGCACATCATGAACAGGAAACATTTAGGAGAGCAAGAAATAAAGCCCAGGGGGAAAAAAAAGTAATTTCACTAGAGCCTAAGAAAAGGTGAGTTTTTCAGATGAGAACCTGTAGAAGCAGTGTCTTAGAATCCAAATGTTTTCAGGCATAAAACTGAACTCTGTTAGCTTAACTGCAGTGGGGTGAAAGTTAGGACTGCTATAGACAAAAAACAGGAAGGTACCAGTGGAAAAGCAAGCTGCTAGGAGACACCCATAAAGAGGCAGCTGTGACCCTGTGCAGAGACAGAAAACAGCTATTTGAGAAGCATGTGTAGTCTGAACAGTTCACCATCCATTATCTCTGCCTTTTTCTATTTCATAAATTCCAATTGAACCATATAGTTAACTGAAATGTGGAAGAAACTTAAGGAAAGAGTAAAAGTATTGGGCAGATGTACTTAGAGTCATAATCACAAAAGGACTGAGAAATAAAATTTGTACCTCTGTATAAAGTTAGGAAAAGGTGTCAAAGTTAATTGCCTCAAAACTGACTTACAGTTTTCTATGCTGCTGACTTTAGTTTAGACTGCTAAAAAGGGTAGCAGAGTTAAATGATCCCTATTTGGCTCCTGGCTGTAGTAAGTCCTCTGCCTCTTGCAGCACAACAGTCATTTAATCTTGTTTTGCAGCCTCTGCAACATGAGACCAACACAAAACCAAATTCCTGTCTTTTTCCATGTTTTATTTCTGTCAGGAAGATACATTCCTCGAAAAGAAAAAACCGTTCTGAATCACAGCATTAGCTTAATGTCTATGCAGCTGGCTATGACAAATTGTACATTTATTTGTAAGTTGGTTTTTTTACTCTTTTTTTTTTNGCATATAGAAATTTCAGTGAAGAATAGTTAACATGTCTTTGACACAACCTCACGGCATAAAAGCCTGTTCAACAGTACCAGGGGTAAAAAAAAAGAAAAGGAGTGCTCTGTCACCAAAGCTAGGTATATATTTATAGGCTATACTAATGGCTGACATCAAAGCTTTCATCAAGAGCGTTGAAAATAATTAACACATTTACTTCTAGAAGAGCGGTCTTATTTTCCTTTCCCAAAGTAATTGAGTACACACTTACGTAGAGGAGGAACAAATCTTCCTATTTTTTAAATTCAAATGAAATCACATCCGGCTGGATACAGACGTGTGAAATTTAGACACTATTCCAAGAGTAAGAATCTCCTGTCTTGTTTTTTTTATGTTAATGAAAATTCAAATATATTCATAACACACCAAAATCTCACGGATGATTAGGGCTTCTTCATCTAAGGTATACTGAACAGGTAAAGGTGAACCCCTGCCTTCAAAATACAAAATTCAAACTCAAGTAAGTCCTTTCAAATCTCCAAAGCTCCTAAAGGTGGAACACTTTCTACAGCATAACCCTACAGATTCCAGGTAAAGGCAAATAAAATGAACAAGCAAATGAACAACCCTAAGAAATTAAATCTAACATGAATTATGCCTACCAAATTTTACAATTCAAATTAAAAACAAGCACTGAAGTACAATGCAAGTTAGCAGTTCTAAAACAGCTTACTACATATTCTCAATGGCTATGTAATCCTTCACAGATAATTCAACATTCTTCTCCTTCTAACCTTTACCTCTTCTGTCAAGACATCCACTTAACACAGAACTGCAGTTCACTAGTTGTAACTGACTATTTTATCAAAAACAAAACACTCAGCCTAACTCAATCAGCAAAACATGATACACTACTTTTCTGCCAGCTTGTTTCAGATAGAGTAGAAGCAGTTTCTAACCGCAAGCACAATGGAAAGACATTGTTTGAAGAGATGTAAGTATTTCAGTAATGACCTTCACTAACACTCAGCAATTATGGCAAGGCAATAGATATAAACACTATGCTCAAGAATCATTTTTAACACTGATCCAGCCCAACAAGTTCCTTTGCTGTTTAGAAGTTCAGCCTTTATTTAAGTATCGTAACATACCTTTAAGTCTCTATGAATAATAGGAGGCTTCTGCTTATGCATATGCTGCACTGCTCTGCAGGTCTGATAAAAGATCTTCAGAACTGTGTCACAAGAGACAGGTCCTTTGGATTCCACTTTCTTTAAGAATTCCACCAGCTGTCCTGCAGGAAATGAGAGAAATTCACATAAGCACAGAGAGAACACAACAAATTCTGAAAGCTTGACAGAAATAGACTCTTGTCAAGAAAGATTTACAGTCTTGAGTTGTATTAAATAGATTTTCTGAAAATGACAAGTCCACACTGACTACAGTAACAAAAGAAAGAGTGCCCTAAGGAACTACTCCTACTCTTCCTTTCTCTGATGAGTCTCAAAAAAAAAAAAACAACTTAATTATTACCTCACATTTAAGACAAGGTTAAACTGTGGTCTAAAATAACATGGTCTTTAGCCTATAAAAGGCTAACTTTGAACTCTAGTTCCACTGAACCATGCTGTATCTTCTACAGTCATTCCAAGCCTGTAAGTTAACAAGCAACAAAACACCTGCCAGCAGCAATGTGCATTGCTGGGAAAAGAAGTAAAGTTTACCTTTACACAGCTCTGTAAGCAGAAGAAATTCTCCCTGCCCTGTGTCTGATTCTTCTTTTCCTATAGATGCTGCAGAGCAAAACTGGACAATGTTGGGATGACCTGAAAGTTTTTTCTGGAGATAACACATTCAAGGAAGATGACTCCCAAGTTCATTGATACTATAGCACTCAGTAGTTCATTTGAAATGTTAGCTTAAAACCACAGAAAGAGTAACAGCTGCAATCAATGCCTTAACCAAAAGAGGGAAATACATGTTTCAGCTATAATAAATCTGAGAAAGCAATCTAAGGTAATGTAATAAAAAGTCAAAATAAAACATTGAAAAATCCTTATGATTACAGCTCAGAAGAAACTGGACTGAGTAACAAGTCTAGTTCTTTTTGTCTTTTGACAATGACTGCAAGAACCTAGCATGAGTAGCAGGAATATCTTCTAATTATCAGGTGCTTCTCTAAATAGCTGATCAAGAAAGAGCTATTGTAACCTCACCTATCTTTCCCATGAAGTATTTAAAGTAATTTAAAATTTAAAGCAATTAAAATAGAGTTCAAAACAATCAGAGGTCTAAAAGGGCAAGGAACTTACCCTCCCATCATTAGTAGTAATTTTTTATGCTAAAACCTTGATCATGTTTCATTTTCAGTTCAAAAATTTGAGGTATCATTTTTGAGCTATGTAAAGCAGAGTACAGTGTAAGTGATCTCAACTCCTGCCAGTTATGGAAGTTATGTTGCATTATGCCTCTCTGTGCATACACTGAGACTCATGCCTGTGATACAAACACAATTTATTTACATGATGCATTCACCAAGTCTGAAGAGAGAAAAGCAAAGACATTGTAAGTAGAACAAAGCTATTAAAAAGGGATCCATACCATTCACATTAATCTGACTTTACGCCTCTCTCCACAACCCTCTATTCAGAGCTGCAGGAATTAATTGCATTTCACAGTCTTATCTCTGTAAGTTAGCAACAATTAACCCTTCATCACCTTGTACACCTGCTTTAAAATGTTTTTCACAGCTCAGAGTAAAGAACTCAATGTTAAATGGAGTTCTTCACTCTTGGCAAGATAATGTCAGAGTGGATAGAAAATGTACAGCGTTATGCTACTCTGTCTTGGAAGTACACTTCTAGTAAGTGGTATTTAGGCTAAGATTTTGCCAGACACATCAGGAACCATAAAAAGAAATGTTTAACTTAAATCAGGATCAGTGGGTTTGCCTGCTAATTCAAAATGAAGCTGAATACCCAGAAGGGAACACATTAGCATACCACAGCTATTCACTGACTCTTGAAACAAACAGAGGGTCCAAGAGGAGCCAGACCAGGGACAAAACATAGAATTTACTAAAATCAAGGATTGAAAACACTCTGAAATTACATTATACATTACACCCTACTATCTGACATCACTGAAGATAAGGAGGACAGCAAGGACACTGAGAAACATCTGCTTCTTGTTTCTGATGCATGTAGCCTACTGAAATTTCTTCCTTAATATCCAGCATTACTTCTTAAAGCGAGATGTATCCAAAACAGAAATTAATAAGCATTGAGAGTAAAAGCAAAGAGCAATAATCCTGTGCATGTGAGGGAATGCTATTTAAGATCAAAGTATAATCTGAAGTCAAAAGGTCTCTTGACCACATTCACAGGGCTGCAAGAAAGCCCAAGTAAGAATTTCACTTCTTGCTAGAAGTACACAGCAAAGTCTACACTAGCTACAAAAATTATCTGCACACTCTGTATTACTGCAATTTTTGAAGAACTGAACTTTCTGGATGTTGGTACCAGATTCACGACAAACCATGAACCCAGTCCTCTTAGGCAGAGTACGGCATGAAGAAAAACAGAATCTGTACAGGAATCTTCTGTTTCCCAGAAATCTCAGGCAGTTAAACATGTTACAGAAAAGGATACCATAAAACAAACTTCCTGAATGATGGCTTTGTTCTTTTCCTCTTCATTAGACAACAATCGCTGTCAAAATAATTGAGAAGATATGGTTACTGAAACTTAGAGAGTAACAGTGCTTAGATATATTTTTTTTCCACAGAATATGGATAGGCTATAGTCAAAAACCTAAGCAGCTGTAATGGGGCAGTAAACAAAGCTGGCTTATTGTATATTTTGGCATTCTGTCATAAGTAATACTTAGTTTTCCAGTTACCTGGACTATTAAGGTTTAGTGATAATTGGGCAGTTCTAACTTTTGACGCTCTTGAAAGTAACTGCTCTGATACATAAAACACCAAAGTTTCCTGGCTGCAGCATTGTGGACTAACAAGGAAAGGTTCACCTTCTGTCTGAAATATTCAGCAACAACCTTCAACTCACTCTAGATTAAACTCCTCCAGATTATGTAGCCCAACTTTTTCAATGGTACTTGTATAATCAGTAAAATTAAACATTACTGCTTCTAGTATTACCTGGATTTCCAGTGAACATTTGACTACAATCAGCCTGAGCATTCACTACAAAAGTACTGGTTTTATAGAACAGAGAAAGTATAGTAATGGTTCACCTTTTACCTGTTATTTTTTAATGGGGCTACTTCTAGAGAACCTTCTGAACACATAGCATATGGCTTTGGTCACATGTTTTGTTACTGAAGGATGTGGAATTAAATGGAAAAAGCCAAAGTTATTACTGGTGGTATAATGCTAACTTACCTCTCCACTTCTCATACAATTACCCTGCTTACAGTTGATTACCAGAAGCCTCTAGAAATCAGAGAAGTGTCTCTAAAAAGTACCAGGCTGAATGTTTAAACAATGAGTCAAAGCGTGGAGCATTAATACAAAGAAAATTTACTCTTAAAGTAAGAAGGTAGGCTAAATCCGCTTCTAGTGAGTGAAAAAGATTCCAGTACTCCACTTCAGGTAACTATGAAATATTCTTTTTACCCATGCAACAAAATGTTTTAGACTTGATCATGAATTTCTATGTCAAATAAAAAAATAAAGACCATCAGCACACATAAAAGATCACTTCCCCTGTTTGCCACCTGAATATGAAGTGCAGTGTTCTGACTGGAATGACCGTTCTAAATAGTGGGCTACAAATACCATTATTATACCGGATTTTTCCAAGTTACTTGCTCAGTGGCATACATCAAGGACTAACTGTCATGCTAAAATATCAAGCTAAAAGACAGACCTTACAAACATATAGTGAAGTAAATTAACATTACCTTCAAAGCATAATCTTTGCCACTTCCAAGATCTTGAGCTTCATAGACAAAAGCAAAACCCCCTACAAGAAGAAGGTACATTAAGTCAGTTTTAGTTTCAATATTCAAGTACATCATTCTTTTTAGTCTAACAGAATCAATACATGAATTTAGATATACTTCAGAATGTATCAAGCACACATTTTTCAGCATCTGGTCAAGATTGATGATATTAAGCAAGAGTTCAGATTTTTCTACATATGCCAAGGGCACATTGACTTTGTCACTTTCCGGCATTTTGTTAAGTCTGCATATGCAGATTTCTTATGAAGCCATTTTTAAAAAAAGATCCAAAATGCAGTACAGCAAATATTACCCAATAATTTCAATCAAATATTTTGGCACTACACTACTAACACTTTGTAAAAAAAAACAGCAATAACTAAGGAAGTGCTAAACATACACCTCCTGTCTTCAAGGTAATTGTCATGCCTCAGGCTTCATATTAAAAGCAAAAAGCATTTTCAAGCACCAAGCACACATTCCAATAAGGGTAATGTTGTTACTAAATTGCAACATATTATTCAATAAAATATTTCCCTTCCAACTCCTTTTGTCAAACTAGCTATCTTCACAAACACTTCCCTTTGCTCAAGAACACTGTGCAAACCTCCTTGAGATAACAGAAGTTTGAGAGTACATAACTAGCTTAAAATACGCATTTCTACTTCAGTGATTGCACCTTATTATCAAGTACTGAAATGCTAAACAGAATGGAGTTCATTAAACCTTCCAGATGTCCAGAGAAAAGCCAGTGGCATCACGCCTGGTTAATTCCTATTTCATTGCACCTGCCTTACAGAGAATCCAACTGCTGTGACCTACAAGATCACCTTTTACAACTAAGCCCCTCTCAAAACATCAGCTTCCAGTAAGTTTCCCATTCTGTCATTTCACTCTTTCACCTGAACACAATTCAGCTCCGTACAACTTGGTTCATTCAATGTTCATTTTGGTTCACTACTACTGCAGCACTACAGCAGATACCATGTTTAATTCCATGGATTTTCTGGGATACCAAAGGAGTTAGAACATGTTGAGAAGGTACTTCTAACTTATTTTTTTTAGCCATCTATTATTAGTGAAAAACAATTCTTATACAAAAGGCAAAACTAACCCTACTGCTTCATTCTTAAAAGTAGTTTTACAGTTTGATGTTGGTTCCCTTGAAGAAGCAGTCTATTAAAGCAGTTTTAATACACCCTTAGTAGGGACAAGTTTACTGGCAAAACCTCTCCTCTGCCATAACAGTTTACTCCAAACCTCCAACTAACATCTTTTGCAAACATTCAGGAGAAATTACTTTAAAAGCACTTTCAACAAACCTCTGCAAACACCTGTATAGCAGACATAACTGAGGCAAACCGTAAAATAGAAGTTAAAAGAACAACTTCTAGGGACCTCTAAAGAATGTAATTACATTTGGGGTGCTTCCACTCATATAAACATTTGTAGATGGTTTTAAGAGAGTTTTCTGAAGCTTTCTGTATCAGCAAAATCATATTAGTATTCCCCCACACAGATCAACAGTGTAGAGTTATGTACACACCCATCCCACCTATTGCCCAGAGTGACAGGTTTTGCATTGCTGAGGCATTTCAGAGCTCTGTTCTCAGAAGACAGCCCAAGCTCTCCAAAGTCATCTCAGATAGTATTTTCTAGTACAGAAACTGGGTTCATTTCTTTTCTGTAGACACAAGCTCTCATACATCAAGGCTCACTACAGAGTACCACACAATCTCATGAAAATCAGGAACTAACTCTACTTCATTTGCTTTATTAGCAAGCACACTACACTGATCCTTGCACCACCACAGGCCTCAGGCAGTGCTCCTGTCAGTACATCATCATTCTCTTACAGAAATTTGAAGACCCTTGCTTTTCCAACCAAGAGATTTGGATTCTCTCAAGTCAAACCTAGGTGTCACATAATACTGAATGACTTCACTGCATTTACATATTAAGTTGGATTTTAAACTGTTCTTTTTTATCACGTCCCTGTTTTTCACATCTTCACAATTTTTTTCAGATAAGCAGCTTCAGTAAAATGACAGCTAGAGAAGCTGTCAAAATAGGGACACCTATTGCTTGCTACTGTAATTCACTCACTGTTTCATTACACACTTAACTAGTCACAAGAAAGTGACGGTGTGAACAGTTTCCTGTTTGTAACTATTTGATATTACTTGTCTACTCCCCTCCTAAATACTGACCAAATTTGTTTCCACATCAACTTTCAGTTGTTTATATTTCAACTATAATTTGACTGAAACACTATCATTCGAGCCTGGACTGTAAGTGCATCTTACATGAAGACTTGTCTATCAGAGTATCAAAACAGAAAAGGTGCTCTGTTACTGTTGCCAAGCATGAGTTTTGAAGTCCAGTCATGCATTTGTGTCCATTGCAAAGTCCTAGTAACACGATGAAACTGCATCATAAACAAAGGATGGTCCAAACTTAAAGATCTATACATCTTCCCATACCCTTGAGAAGCAGAGAGGTAGAACATCTTGAAACTTTCAGAGCTCCCCTGCAAGCAGGAATTGCTACAGCCAAGAAACAACAGATTTAAAAAACAGAACTGTTCTGCTCCATGGTGAACACATTGTCTACGCTTACAGTAAAGAGAATGCAAACTGGAAAGCTGCTAGGTCACGTGCTTTGGTTGTTCTTTAGGAATGACCATTTTTTCCCCATCAGCAAACAAAACAAACAATGTTCACAGAAACTTGACATTAAGTATTCTTTGTGCCCCCGCTGCTAGAGATTTACAAATTAAATCCACCCCAAAACCTGGTCTTAATTAGGTTATCATTATCCTATGAATCTAGTAGTTGCAGAGACCCTAGAATTGTTCCTATAAGCTTGGCAAACTGTAATACTGCCTGTTCACACTCAAAATACTGAGGAAGCCCTGAAGTATCAAAGAAAAAAAAAAAGTTGCTTTAATTGCAGAAGTTTCACCTTGACAGTAGCTTGTAACAAGTCACTTACCTACGTGGCTTCAAGTTAAGACATCTATTTTTAAACAAACAAAAAAAAAATTAAAGTCTGTAACCATTTAAGTCTGTAGCCTATTGATATCTTTCTGACTAAGGAATGATTTTTTCATTATGGTAAAAGCTTTAGACTCAGATCAAACAGACTGAATAATGCATTCTTTTTCTCATCATGTTTCTCTTCTTGTGTGCTCTTTAGTCAATGTTTGTTACTCAAAGGAAGCACAAGAATACATTACACAGGAAGATTGGCTGTTACATGTGTACCACAGAAATTGCTTGTTCCCTGTCCTTCACACAATCAAACACCTGGTTTATTCTAAATTGTTCAGTATCATATACAAAAGAAGCAATAATATTCATTAATTAGGCAGGAAATCCGTAACTATTTTACTTGAGTAAAATTGTGTGGGGGTCTGCGCACTTAACCAGAGGATCCAAGAAAGCCATGAGACCTGAAGCCACCATCATACAAAAGGTAAGTACGGATCATATGTAAAGGCTCCCACCAAGGTTCTCTAAAATCTTATCTGCAGTGAGCTACTGAAATGTCCAAGCAGGAAAAAAACCCAGGATACCATATTCTAGGAGTGCTCAGTCCAGTCTGTGACACATGTTGTCTGTTCTTGCATTTGGAAGTAGTATCAGCTCAAGAGATCATCATCAGCTCATCCCTCACACATTGCTGTCAAGCCTCCTGTAGCAACACACCACATTTTCAATCTGCCCAGTGCCACCCCAGCATGACACCTCTATGAAACAACCAGGAAAATGCATCCAAGTGGCCTGTGCAACCAGTATCAGCTTAGAGCACAGCCAAAGATGGATTTGCACCAGCACCGGTGCACACTACAGAGCTGGAAGGAGTTGTGGGCTGTGGGAATGACTGAACCTGTACAACACCGTGCAATGCTAAACCACAGGCTCTGTTCACATCAGCTACAAACAAAGCTGAGTGTATGAGCCTACAGAAAAGGCTCTCTGTCTCAAATCCAGTTCACCATGGACTTGAGATCCAGATTCAGAAAGCAGCACTTTCAGAAAGCAGGCTTTCCATCACGGAATTCGGCACAAAAGAACTGAGAAGAAAAACAGATTCTATATTTGTAACCATGGAAGGGAATACATACAAGCCACAGTTGCATATCCATGTATCAGAAAGTACCACAACATGCACAGAGCTGGAAGATAAATGCCATTTGAGCAACAAAATAAACTGTATGCTACAGACAAATTCAAGTCTGAAGATAGCAGAAGAGGCTGGAACTTCTATATTTTGTGTCTATTTTACCTTTATACTCAATACACTGCAAGGGTTCTTTTAGACCAGCTACATTGGCTAGAAAATTATACTTTCCAGGAAAAGCAAGCAGCTAGCCCAACTTCAGTTAGGAAAACAAGGAAAGAGAACAACATAAAATAAAAACATAACACTGAGACAAACATGGAACACAAAGCAGTGGTTACAGAGAAACTGTAAGGAACTGTAGAGTTAAAGCATGCCTCCATTTAAGTAATCTTTAAGTCATCTAGCCTGTCATCTTTCCCCTGACATTTTACAATGCCTGTGTCAGATTCTGGGAAACAGTAGGCTGCTGTCAAAGTGAAGTATTAAAATACCTGCTCCAGAATCATAACCAAGTATGCCTCAAAAACAGCTTCCTGCCCTAACTTTCTTTTGTCCTTCAGTAACTGCTGTGGTCACTGCTGGCAAGAATGTTACACTATCAGCAGCACAGACAGTTCTTTTAGCATTCACATCTTACTGAGTCACATATTTCAGTCACAATTCCAACTGTAAAGGAGCTGTAAGTAAAGGCTGAAGGCAGAACAGTAGGACATGACATTTACTACTGCTTTAAATGCAACTAACTACGTAAGAAACTGCCAGGTTTTCTCCAAGATCATATGCCAAAAATGCTTGAGCATTCAAGCGTCAAATTATTGCCCTTAGGAAGATAAAGCAGTGGTGAAGACCTAGATGTTGTTGTTTTTTTTCAGCACAAAAATTTTATAAGTAGCTTACAAGTGGTTTAAAGTAGCTAATCTTGACCAAATTTTTCTAAAATGCTGATCACCAAGATTTTTCAACAGAAAACTACTTACTACCAGATAATTACAAAAACAAACTACAGAAAGAAACTCCAATAAGGAAAAGGAGCTCTAAATAGAGCTTTGAGGTATTTAACCTAAATAACATCAACCATCCCTACAAAGTTAATGAAATATTTAACTGCACTACTATGAAAATTTCACATTTTAGTGTTCTAAGACTAGCCTTCAATGGTTCTTCTGCTTGAGGAAATAAAGTATTTTCTTTGACCACAAGCACAAGACAACTCAAATTTCTGCTAATATCTAAGTAACTTGCATCCATCAAACATATCACCTTTTCTAAAACAGATTAACAAGTCATGTGCCAGGTTACCTACCCATAACTTCACTGAAACTGGAAACTGCCTAAATATTTAACTCCTTGTACTCTAGCAAAGTCTATGTGCACAGCAAGATCGGCCTCCTGACAAGCATGTTTAAAGTAAACACATTTCCTGCATTCTGCAGGCTTCCAAACAACCCCAAACAACAGAGGCAACCTTGCATATTTGGCATAATATTATATATTGTCATTAAAAAAANCTTCCACACTCGGAAAAAAAAAAAATATATTAAAAAAAAAAAAAAAAAAAAAAAAAAAAAAAAAAAAAAAAAAAAAAAACACCACGCAACCCAGAACTTCCATTAGGTCCCTGGTAGATTATAAAGACCCTGACAGATCACAAACTCTTCTAAGCTCTGTTATGTGGAGACAGCATTTTAAACCACGAAGCAAGCGAAGAAGCGGCCATACAACACAGCGGCTCTCGGTGGCTACTCCTGAGGCGGGACAGTAACACCAAGCNGCAGTGGAATAGAATGGGACGGGAAGAGATGGAAGCAGAGCGAGATGGAGTTGGAGGGCTCCGCCGAGGCACCGACAGCCGCGGCAAGAGCCCGCCTGGCTCCTCTACCGTCCCCTCAGCCGCTTGCCCCTCAGCTCCGGGCGGCTTCCGGGAACGCTGCGTCACTTACGCGCTCCCGGTGCCCCCCGCCCGCCCCAGCCAGGCCGGGCGCAGCCCCGCCCCAC
>VWYO01006653.1:0-24776 GCA_013400275.1 Rhadina sibilatrix
CCCAGGGAAGTGGTGGAGACACTGTCTCTAGATGTGTTTAAAAAAAGATTGGATGTGGCACTCGGTGCCATGGTTTACTTGAGGTTTTAGGACATGGGTTGGATCTGATGATCCTCAAGATCCTTTCCAACCTAGTGACTCTGTGATTCTGTAATTTACAGTTGTTTATACACTTGGATCTAAACTGCATTTCTGGACAGAGTTCTGAGTGAGGCACAATGTAAAAACTGCCCAAGAATCTTATCCTTTATAAGGCAAAGGAACTGCCTTTTGACATGTGTCCAGGGTTTGTCATGTGTATGGGGCTTCCAGGTCTAACTCTATCCTCAGAGACTGTCAGTTTTTAGCTCTAGTGTTCCATATACGATGTGGGTTTTGTGAACCATTAGACAGATGAAACCCTTAGGGAGCTGATAAACTTGTGCTTCTACTGATCTTGCATTGTTGGAAAGGCACAACTCTGACTCTAACATGTCACACACAGCAGTGAGAGTACTGGATTATGAAATTTGTTTATTTAATGCATGTGGCAGGCAGGTAATAATGTTTTACTGTGCACAAGCCCCCATCCTCTGTACAAAACTCTTTGGTAGTTGGTGAAGAAGCTCTGCAATATGAGTTTAGACAAGAAAATGCAGAGGGCAGAGGAAAGGGCTAGAATATCAGAGCCCAAGGATGTTTGAGAAGAGGATGGCACTATTGGCTTGAGAGAAATTTTGGGAGTTATATATTTGTCTAGAAGAACAGTGGGAATATAAGGAGAGAAGCTCTATTGTTTAATGTCTCCTACACCAAAAAAAGGATTGTTTCCTTGTAGATGAGCTGCATTCTATGAAATGGCTGACCACTCCTCTTAAGATAGAATCAAGCCTGCAAGGCTTTACTGAGGCTTTACTTCCTGAGCAAAAGGAGTTGAAAAGAATAGATTTATAGTGATGGAGAAACTTTCTCTGATTGTAGCCAACAACAGGTAAGAAAAACAGAAGGGTTGCATGGAGACAGTATCAGAAATACATTGCAGATTGACCTGTCAGTCCTGGGCTGGCTTTGTATGTAGTGTGAATGGAAAACTCTTGTAGATGAGAAGAAATGCTGTAGTCAAGTCTGTGTATTTAATACTCAATGGCCTTTGCAGATATGACTAACCTGAGCTGGAAGCTGATGATTTCCTACATGTTCTCCATGTTCTCCCTACCCTGTCTTTCCCATTTACACTTTTGTTTATTTTTTTATTTATTTATTTTTTTTAATGTGAGAGCAATTTTGAGCTAGAGAAAAATCTCCCCCCTTGGAGGCACTTAGAAGGTGACAGCTTAGATAAACAAAGTATATTTTTTCCTTCCTGTTTGTGAATTTCTTTTCCCCAGGATGAAGTGTGAATTTCTTCCTTGATCATCTTGGTTTTATTCAACTAGGGTTGAATATTTTGAATTTCTTCTTACACTTTTAGCATCAACTTATTGTTTTTTAGCAAACATGCTGATATTTTTTTTTTTTTTTTCTGACAAGTGAAGCTTTAATAAACTGCTATTTTTCAAAATATCTCAAGTCCCATTTATCATAGGATGATCTAAGACAAATATTCAACTAATAATGAAAAGCTAAGTAATGTTTAAACTCTATTGTATGCAGGGAAGTACATTAAGGCAGATCTAAGAGACAGTTTAATGGATTTAGCTTTAACAATCAGACCTGGACTTAGTATAAATCAAATGCCACTGCATTTCACCAGAACATACACCCACTCATTCATTAACACCATTCAGTGCAGATTATAAATATTAGTGGAGACAACTCCTGCACTTGAAGAAGCTTTCCTCAGACACAGCAATAATTGAACAATAATGATGACAGTCTTACTTTTATGAATCACTATAACTTATTGATTTGCACCTGGGACTTCCAAGAGCTCTCTCAGCCAGTATGCAACAAAGAATGGTTATAAGCTATGAAAAAGCCAAGGAAAGGAGAGCAGACAGGAAGAGAAGAAAAAGAGAATAAAAGTAGTGGAAAGATGGTAGAAGCAACATTTGGTATCAGATAATTACAGACATAATCAAGATGTAATGAGAGGGCCCCTAATTTACCAACAAGGTGATAAAAGATAAACTAATTACCCTACCTCACATATGTGTTTCTGCATACACATGCTGTTGAGGAAATTTATGGTTTATCTTTATTTTGCTTCCCAAAACCAAAAAAGAGGCAACATTTGTAAATATTTTATGAATTGCACATGCAAAATAGTGTAAGCACAGGAGGAATGGGGACTTTGCTGCTGACTGTGATATACAGCTTCAAAACAACTTAAGCAGTGTAAGTTCTGGAAATATGATTACTATGAAAAAGAGAAAAGTAGAACCCTCCTGTCTTCTTTTTGTAAAAGGTATTTGTTAGAAACCTTCTTCCTATCTTGGGCCTCAAAATTTGTAGAAAATGGAATACTCTCTACAGATATGAATACAATACTGGCATATATATCTGTTTTGAAGTAGGAAGTATTTATGTAAGTGTATGCATTGTTATTAGCTTTTCTTCTCTCTTCATTTTAGAAGACATAAAAGGTCTCATTTCACAAACGTAAAAGACAACTGGAATTGTTTAACCATTGTGCTCGTCTCAGCCAGAGTAGAGTTAATTTCTTCTCAGCAGCTGCTAAAATGCTGTGTTTTGAATTCAGAATGAGAACGGTGTTGATAACACACGAAGGCTTTGGGTTTTGCTAAGCTGTGTTTACCCTCAGTCAAGGACTTATTTTTCCTTGTCTCATGCTCTACCACTCCATGAGGATATACACAAAAGAAACTGGGAGGGAGCACAGCTGGGACAGGTGGCCCACTCTCCCCAAAGGGATACTCCGCACCATAGAATGTCAGGCCCAGTAGGTAAACTGGGGGAATGCCAGACAGGCAGGCTGATCTGGGTTTGGGAAGTAGGGTCTGGCATCAGTTACTGGATGAACAATTGCATTTTGCATCACTTTTTTGTTTCTTTTAAAATGATAATCACTATTATAATTTACTGGTAATATTGTATTTTATTTTATTTTATTTTAAATTTGTAAACTGTTCTTATCTCAACATTCAGCCTATACTTTGATTCTTCTCCCCATTCCACTGGTATGTCTGGGGAGACAAGGGGTATGAGCAAGTAGCTGTGGAGTGCTTAATCTCCACCTGGGCTTAAACCACGACAAGCATTTATTTTATTATAATAAGTTTGCACTTGTACTTACTGAGCCTCAAATATCTTGGATGCCACCAAATATTAGGTTCACTTGGAAATCGTGGCATTTTTCTGTAACAGTGTATAACAACAGCAAGCTTACTTATTTCAGGATAGGATTTCTTTATGCCGGCATTTATTGGTGTAACAATTACTTTATTTTTCAATACACTTCCTTTATAATATATTGAAATTAGTCTCATCAAGGCCAGATTCTGAATAAGGCTCAGCTGTGCAAAAGAAATTTTGATATTCAGAAGTTCACCATAAAGGTCCACAGTGACTGAAATCTAGAGAATTTCATTAATAGGCATAATGAAATTATGGCTTTTTCTAAGATTCAAGTGTCCTGCTGGGAACCCTGAAGTATATATATAGCCTTGTAATGTAATCCAATGAAACATAGATGTTTAGGAGTCTTTAGGATGAGTAAAAGTGTCAAAAGTATTATTTTTATATGTTTCTTAATTGTTTTATAGTCTATGTTCATAAAAATCTGTGTTGGCAAGTACAATTACAAAATGAAGTCAAATATGAAGAACATCCATATTGATTAGGTTAGTTCGGATTACAACACAGTGCTCATATATTACCATACAAAGTATTCATACTGTAGATATGCTGAAAAAGAATTATTTCCAAGATACTGCAGCTGTGGACACTTTGGCAGTGGTTTTCAGGTTATGCCTCGCTGAGTATCTCAGTAACTCAATTAACTCTTGGTGAGATTGCCTTTCCACAAAAGAAAAAAAAAAATCTTGTGAAATTCTTTTAATAGGGCACCTGGGAAGGACTCTTTTGGGTCAGAAGATTTGAAGCAAGTTAACAGTGTAACATAATCCATAGATTTGCTATATGGGAAGATGCAAACAACCAAGTAGGTACACCAGCTGTTAATCTTATTTGCCCTTTTAGCAGCTCTAGGACTCTTTCTGGTTAAATCATGATGCAACAGTCCAGAACAGCAAGAGGAGGAACTTTAGTCTGCATCAGGTACTGCTCTATCTTCTCTGAAACTGTCACAGAGCGATCTCCATGGTGAGGCACAGCAGGCCACTCTTGTTCTGCAGTAATGCAGGGTATCTCTGCTCATGGAGAGATACCCTCACTTGCACAGGTTCAAAGTAACACCTCAAATCCCAATTAAAGCATCTACATTTATATTGTGTACAGCCCTAGCAGTGTAATTGTGGCTGTGTAATTGTCTACCGTTACCTGCTGGGGTGAATATCATGGTATTAAAAAAAGGCATTTTTTATGTCACGTTTATTTGCAAAATGAACATGTTTGGATGTGGAAGCTATGTTGTGATGGTGGGTTTTTTGTTAAGTTATTGTTATTATCCCAATGGTTTGTTCCTGTTACCCCCCGATGGTTTGGTTTTACCCCAGGTTTTCCCCTCCCCTTTCCACTTAGTCATTCACCCCCCAGACACACCTGTTGCTTTAGGCACCGGGTGTCCGTCTCCCCAGTTCCCTGCCCCTATTTCCAGGGAAACCCCTGTCAGTCCTGAAGCCTCGCCTGGGAGTTCCCCGTTTCCTCGGGGCCCCGTTGGCGCACATGACCCTGTCCGCTCCCCTTGCCTTTCCCACAGGCTGTTACGCCTGGCTCCCTCCCCGCTGCCCTCCCCGCCGTATGCTGCTCGGCTGGAAGTCTGTGACCCCCCCGGCTCCGGCCCCGCTTAAAAGAGACTGTAAGCGCGGGCTCTTTCGGTTTCTGCCGCGGCACCCTTGGGGGATAAATCCTTTCAGAAAGACGCGGGAGAGCCGACTCTGTCCTTTTGCTCCGATCCGAGACGCACACAGCCGAGAGCCGCTGCAGAGCCGCCCTGCCGCTGCCCCAGCCCCAGAAACGGGTGGATGAGCTAGCCAGGCGATTCTGGCCCATTCTGTCACTGGGTTACGAAGTATGCTACGGAATCAAAGCAAAGCCTGAGGGTTACGTAGATATAGAAGCAGAACAGCAGCACTTAGGGTAAGTTCCACGTCTGGGATGCTTTCCCTTACGCTGGAAAGTGGGACAAACATAATGATTAACTATGGTGCCTTCTGCACATTTCCTATGAACTCTTCCAGCATACAGATAGAAAGATACAGTGCATCAAACTTTCCATTTTCTGTGTCCAGTGTCGAGAACATAAATTGCCTTATTGATGACTTTTCTGGATAATAATTCACACTAAGATACTTGAACTAAAAAATAAGTATTAAGAAAAAGGTGCCCAGTTAAGCAGTCTGTGCGAAATGTTTTTGACTGTGAACAACAGATATATAAGAGTTCCTCTATATAAATATGGGTTTTAAAAGAGGTGCAAAATAATATATTGGAACCATAATGCTTACCTTTGTTTTGTTCTAAGGGATTTCTTTAGTTATTAGGAACTTCTGCTGAAAAGAAACAGTACATATGTACATATGTGGTGCGTTGGCTCCAGCCATCAGCCAAACAGCACTCCAGCAACTCCCTTGCTCCCCTCTTCTGCCAGGTAGGAGTGAAATACAAGGAAAGGGAGAAGACTCATGAATGAGTTTAACCTGCAAAGCAAAAACTGCACATGCAGGCAAAGCAGAACAAGGGGTTCGCCTGGGCAAGCGAATGTCTGGCCACTCCCCAGAAAGCAGGGCCTCAGCACACCTAACATTGTCTTGGCAACACAGATGCCATGAGCCCGATTGTTCCTGTGCCATCTGCGTCCCTGCCCAGGCACTTGTCCACCCGGATCCCATGTGGGAACTGACAATGGTCAGAAAATAGATTTTTAGGCTTCAGGCACTAGCTTGAGCCTGTGGGAAAGCCAAGTACATAACTTTCCCACTCTGGCCTGAGAAATCGTNGATTTCTTTTATGTTTATTTGTATACCAACTACTTTGGGGTTAGGAATAAGAAGATGATGTTTACAAATGCACTGAACTGTTATTATCGTGTGCTAACAATGTCATGTTAGGAGGCTAACATATCTAATACATCAGTTCACAGACAGTGTGTTGCATGGTGCTATTGCTACAGCAATTCTCAATTGCTTCGGTCAACAGCCTCCAAAGCTGCAAACACAAAAAAGCAAGAGATGTATTCTATCTGCAAATTCTATTTGCAAATTCTGTCTCATGGTAGGTGGGAGAAAGTTGCTGATAGGAGTTCTATCATAGTTTCAGCATTAGATATTAAGGCTATAGAGTATTTTATTATACATATTTATTTATTATTATTTATTTGACTTACTTTATTGACAGTAGGCAATTAAAGATAGTGATAATCTGATAGTCACTGTTTAATGGCAGGGAGACTGTTCCCTTTATGGGTAAAAATCTCTAGTTATTTTTGAACCTGGAGTGTAGGAGAGAGCAATCCTCAACTAATCACTAGGAGAGGTGAAAAAGATATATGTCTCTGAGAACAACTCTCCCTGTATGAAACATGATGTGCTAAACTTCTCCTATCTGTATGAAACATGATGTGCTAAACCTCTCCTGCAGACCAGAAACTCTGTACCACTTCTGTACTAAATAAAGATCAGGAGTATCATGATTATTTCAAATTGATAAACTGACAGAAAATGTTACTGAGCTGGTTTTGTTTACTCGGTTCTCAGCCAGATATGCTTGTGTTCCCATGCTTTAAAGGATTTTTATTACATGATCCTGAAGAACATAGCCCTGATTATTTTTTTCTCTCACAATGAAAAGTAATATTATAGTCTAGAGGAAGTCTGAAAATTGTCAGAATCAGAGGACAATGGAAAGTTATGCTCTTTCTGTTGGATAGGCATGATGAATGAGAAATGACTCAAAAATATGAATGACAATTCATTAAGCCTATGGAAGAAAACACCTAGAAGAAGAAGTTAAGAAAAAAAATGGTAACAGGATTCTCTACTTCTGGAACTCTCTACTCATTGCTCATCAGACTTTCCTCTGAAAATCACAGGCTTCCTGTGAATGAATGGAATGAATAGACAAAAGAAAGTAGTTTAATTCTCATTTTCTTTCATTCTAAGTTATGGCTAGCCATTAGCCTGAGGTTGCCACTTGCTAGAGAACAGGGGATTGCTGCCTTAAGATCTTTCTGTAAGACCACACATATAGAGCTCCAACAGAAAAAAACCCCAAACCTTCAGATCTTTGGGATCTGTGTCTGGATTTTGGTTCATACTTGTTGCTGTTAGAAGTTGCTGTACTATACTGTCTTCAGTATTACCCTGAAAATATTTTACTCCAGGTGTTTTTGTGCAAATGGACACTAATTTTAGTTTGTTTTCTTACATGCTAAGCTTTTAAAAACCACAAACTGACAAAGAAAAATTCCACTCATTTCAGAAAAGCAGAAGGTTTCTGTTGCCAAATATGTTTTTTAAAATAAGCAGAAAGTGGCTTATTGCTTGCTTAATGACATTTTTATATTTTATGGAAGATAAAGCTTTGAAAATTTTCTTATTTTGAGGTTTGTAGAAAAGACTGTGGCACAAAAAAGAGCGAAATAAACCTGTGCCAACCCACTGTCACTGCTTCTAGGTGGGAGTTATAGTCAGGAACCTGTTAATGCTAAAATGCATCCCAACTGAGTTGATTTTTTACGTGTTTTTTTTTTTTTTTTTTTTTTTTTTTTTTTTTTTTTTTTTTTTTTTTTTTTTTTTTTTTTTTTTTTTTTTTTTTTTTTTTTTTTGGGAATAAGAACAGCAATTGTTTCCATACGGGGGCAATTAAAAAAAAACAAAAAAAAAAAGTAACATTTGATCACTGCTGGCCTGGGACAAAAAGTGTAGAAATCCTCTCTTAGAGCCAATTCTCTCTAAGTGACACACCTCCCTGATACTTACAGGGTAATTGCATCAAAGGTTGCTATTTTAACATGTTAGTGTCCATTTAAACTTCTTTTTTATTACTGATAGGATGAAAACATGATGTTTCATGTACTCTGGATGGTGCTACCACCCCTCCCGTGGGTAGGTTCTGTTTGCAGAACTCATAAAAAAAAAGTTTTTTGTAAAATAAAAAAAGGCCTGTTGTAAGGCTCTGTTTTCCCTTTGCTAGCAAAGTCGGTGGGCCAAAGCTGCATATTCCAGTTATTTTGTGCTACACTGGTAATGTAAAGCAGCAGAAACTTCTGTTTACTTTGGTGTTCAGACTCTAGGGAGGCTTCTTTGTGTGATGGCAGAAGTATGAGGCAGAGAAACCATACCTGGTCTAAATATGACTTCCAAAGTGTACATTATTTCCAGTAACTGCTTTCCATATATACTGATCAAACATGCTTGGTAAGCTGAGTGTTTTCTTTTGAACAGTAAAAAACCTTGTATCTCTCAGACACCTAGTATTTTTGTGGCAAATAATACAGGGAGTGAACATATTTCCTTGGTATTTTAGGGTGATGAGCAAGTAGAATGGAAATTTTCTGCAGTTCAAATAAAAAGAAGATAACCAATGGTGGGTTCTTTAGCCGTACCACTCTTATTTTGGAGTACAGCTCACTGAGATGCAGAGCAGGGAGTACTCTGTAGGAACTCTTTGAATATACTGTCAGCACAATCGCCTGTGGGCTTCGTGTTTAGGATAAAGGCTCATGAAGAAAGGTGAAGAAAAAAAGTTTAATATTAAGCAGTTTTTCAGCTAAGCTGTGCCAGGTGTGCCATAAGCAGAGGTAGGTATCTTCTGCAGCAGAAGCTAACTGCTAAATTTAACAGGGAATTTTTCTTTGCAAACTCACCTTTTCTGCTCCCTAACTTAATTTTTGGGCATATCCAAAACACCAGAACCTCAAAGTGGGAGGACATGCTTTTGTTTTTCTTCTCTTTTGATGTCATTTTACCAGGAGAATTGGATGCTTTTTCCTTTGTCCCTTTTATCATGGGACTGCTGACGGCAAGCTGTGCCCCCACCAGCATTCCTGCCTATGCTCCACCAGCTGACCCTGCCTGCCTTTGCTTTTTTCTTTACGTGTGTGCGTGCATGCGCATGTTCCAGTGCGTGTGTGTTCCTTCCCACCTACACCCAGCTCCCCTGTCAGAGAATACTGTCCTTGAACTTGATCAAAACCCTCACAAGCTGTGTGCCATGAGTTGAGTGGCTTACCTCCGCCTCTGGAGGAGTTTATCTCCCTTGACAAGGTTTTGTCTGGTTTTAGTGGCACGGCTGGTGACAGGCCATGCACGCAACAGCATGTGACCCTGGCTTCTTGCATCCGTGCGGGCAGTCGTCAGAGCTGTCACACAGTCAGAACAAGTTAATTCAGCGTGTGGAGAGAGAGGTGCGGTCTGTAATAATATCAGGCCTCTGGAGAGGGTGCTGTCAGGCAGCGTGTACTGGCGGCTGCCCCAGCTGCTATCTCCTGCCTACGAGGATGCAAGCTGACAGGCGGCAGGTTTATCCGCCTGGGGCAGGCTGGGGAGCACGCATGTTAATTTTCTGTCTGTGCAACAGAGCTGGTAATATTGCTTGCTGGGGTGCTTGAGAAACCACTTTGTGCCTCTCACTTTGGACTGTCGTCGGAGGCAACAAGATGCACTTGCTGGGGTGTCCAGAAGACAGTAGCAGGTCGGGGCTCCCTTCTGCTGCAGCTCTTGGGCTGCTCCTCCTCTGAGTTTCTTACTGTGCTCTTCTTGACTTGCATGGATTACTCTGCACCTGTATATTTCTTTCCCCCTTTAACATGAGGTTGTTTCTTGTGGTGGCTAGATGCTTTTTGAAGTTATAGGGCTGTTGATTCAGTTCACTTGTGTTTGTGTGTATACTGCATACGTATACACACACTACACATATGTACACACATGGAATTTCTTGAAGGATTTACAGCTCTGAATGAGGCAGAGTAAGGCAGAATCTCTGCCTATAAAATGTGTGTAATACTGTAACTAAAATGGTACCAATACTAATAATAATCTGTGTCAGTCAAATGAAATTTCTCTTCATTGACAGACATGAGAGACTTTAGATTTGGCTGGGCAAGGACTCTGTATCTATAAACATCCAGGTGTGATTAAACAGCGAGGCTTCGTAGCACTTAATTTAGCAACCACAATCAGCACGTGAAAATGGTGGGATAAGCATATAGAAGGAAGAAAAATCCCCATGTTTTTGTTTACTTGTACTCTTGACTAAAATACATTTAATCCAGGAATTGAGCAAGGAAAGTATGACTGCTGTGAAGAAAGTAGTTAAAATGCTACCAGCTTTTGCATGTTGGGAGTGGGAAGTCTGCTGGAGATACTGTACATATAGACACATAGAAGTGGGCAGACCTATGGCTGTTAGCTGGGAAGTGAGTTGGGGAAAATACTTGCCTGCAGCTGTACTGGCTTTGCTTCTGCCTTTCAAAAGCTCTCTAATGAGATAGATAGTGCCTTATATACATAGTCAAATAGTATCTCTTTTGTCATAAGCTGTTCTGTAGTTGATTGACTAAATTTAGGAAAAATGTCGCTTTCACTTCACTCTTTAGTTTTGGCCTGGGAAAAGTGGGAACAACCAAGGGGGATATCACTCTAAAGTCTGTTGTTCTTTCTTTCTGAGTAGTAAAATCAGAGAGAGGACAAAGAACGGCCTTTTAATCTCATGACTATAGTAATTGAATATGGATGAATTGGATTTGAGATCCATGTGTCTGAAGCTGAATCCAGAACTATATATTTAGAAATGAAGACAAAATCTAGTGTTTTAGGAAATGCAGGTTAAGAGTTGACTCATTACAGCTGAATTCTACTGTGGGCTCAGAACAAAGGGAAGGAAATGTCTTTTCATACCATGTTAATTAAAACTGTGAACTCCTTGCGGTAAAGATGACGTTGAAACTAAAGTTAATATGAATGAGAAAAAAAAGGGTAGGGCATTGATAGCTAACAAGAATATTCAGAATTGTAACAACTAATGATAGTGTATACTTCAGAAGAATTATTAACCTGAAAACTTCCCAGTTCTCATATTAGACAACTAAGGAAAAGGACATGCATTACTTTTAGTGCTGCCAACAGTCAGATGCAGGATAACACATTACTTGGACTGTGTTCTGACCCAGAACACATGCCTCAGATGGATTCAGGACTTGTCCTCGGGGTGGGAGTGCTGCAACTGGGCTGTGAGGTCTGCCTTATTTCCTGAAAGTAAACTTTTAAATTCTTGTCTTTCAGTTGGACATCAGGAGCTTCCCACTGACCTGATTTCCAGATCTTTTGATTCTCAGCCTTGAATTCACATTTAAGGAAAATATCCAGAATGAATCCAAGGCATTTCCAAGTGATCTTGGAGTTTTCACCACACCATATGTATATGTCTGTATATGTATATAGGAAGGGCTTATCCTTAGAGGTCTCCAACACTGAAATTTCAGTTGTCAACTAATTAGTCAAGCATGAGACTGTGCATTTCTTAAACAGGACCACCAGCTGTCCATTACAGACAAACATCACTGAGGGTTACAGCACTAAAACTCTTTTTTGCCCAGTAGCTAGGGACAAAGTATTATTCCAGATTTTTACAGGATGAGAACATGGGACAAGAAAGCTGTGTCTTGGTGCCAGGAGGGAGACAAAGAGACTCCTCAGACAGGCACTTGCCTCTGGAATAGCTAGTGTAAGATCAACTTTACAATCAGCATTATTTTAAATATGACTCTGTGCCACTAAATATATTTTTGGTTGTTCAGTTAAATTAGAATTTTATAATGTCTTACCAGTGTCATAAAAAAAAATGCATTAACACAAAATGTCAATCTCATAGCATGACAGCTGGAATGGACCCTAGCTGGGATTATTTATTAATATTTACAATGAGGAACAGTTTAAAGGAGTTCAACTTCTTTTTGTGTGAAACTTTTTGAGATTACATAATAATCTTGTGGTAGGTTATTCAGCACAGCGTGTTCTTAACCATTTTTTGTATCTTTAGGAAACAGAATATTGAGATAGAGAATATATTTATACTATTTAAAAATAACATTTTATGCCTATTTATTAAGGGATTTGAAATCCCTTGAAATATATCCTAGCTTTTGTGCAGTGGCTTATGTAGTAAGACGTTAAAAAAATCATGTTATTTGCAGCACACATGTAAGATGCACTGGACTACTCTATGTACTGCGGCATCTTATGTTGATGCTTAAATGATGCACATTATAAGACCATTTGATATGTGGTTGGTCTCTTGAGTTAAGGCTAGAAAGTAAAAATGAGCTCATCGTGTGCCGCTTTTCTCTTGCGTAAGAAGAGCTTGGAAGAATAGGAATATAATGAAGTACTGATTTGCACTGGTACTGCTTTCTTTTTTTGGGTTAAATTATTACAATTGTATTAAGTCAGTTTTCCTTGAATTGCCAATCCTTTCAACAAGGACTGTAGGTGAGATTGCTTGCATTTATGGTAGGAACTTCATTCTTACAGGCTTTTGCTCACTGACTGTAAAGTACTTTACGCCAAGCAAACCTGAACCACATTTTAAGAGACAAGACACAGTACAGAGGTAGGTACTGTGTCTTGTCTTTTAAAATGTGGTTCAGGTTTGCTCAGTGTAGTCAGTGCATTTATTTTTCACCTCTCCCACTCTTTGAGGGCATATTCACCCGCATCAGGGATGAGCTGATCAGCTGTGGACAGATGGCAGGTCTGCCTCAGCCTCCTGAGCAGCTGCCTCTGCTGACAAAGATGCCCTATGTCTCCTCAGCTGAAAGAACCAGGGGAGGGCTTGAGAATCATTGAATATTTTATCTGACATGAAGGAAAGAGGTGATTTTACAACTTACTTCTGGTGATTAAATTAAATCAATCCCCTTCATGTGTATTTTATTCCTTGCTTGACTATTGTTTTGGAGACAAGTGGCAGCATAGGCTGTATTCTCTCCCTCTTTGGCTCTGGCACACAAGCACCATCCCCTTCACCCACCTCCCGAGATGTGTATAGAGCCTTAGGTTCAGGTCTTTCTCAGAGGCGGGAGGTTGTATAATTTTGACTAATCTGATGGTATATTGTGGCTGGTAGAGGTTTAACCAAAGTTGGGTGAAAATTCAGAGTAATGTGTTTTATTATCTGGATTGGTTTTTTTTCCCCCTGTTGTAGTCCCCAGAGATGCAGGAAACATTACAAAGGTGTGGCCAAGATATGAATAAAAATGCTCTGACACTTGCTCACTACTGTCTTGTCAGTGTAGATAAAGTTTCAGCTCATCAAAACACCCCTGCAGGCAAGAACAAGACAGCTTTTCTCTCCAGTCTGCTGCTGAAAAGGCTTTAACAGAGTAGAAGCCAGTAAATTAACACTGGCTATTACCAGGTTGAGAGGTTTTGTTTCACATTTACTTAATTTTGTAGTCATGTGGTTTGGTCTTTGGATAGGAGGATGGTGGTAAAATCTTCCACATTACTTGTTACTGGGCTACCATGTGCAGGATGAATCCACAGAGAGATGGAAAATTTGGTTTAGCTGCACTATTCACTGCCACCATTCCCAGACCTGATTTTATGGATGTAAAAGTTCACTTTTTATCAGACCAGTCAGGTGTTAGAAATTACCCTAGAGCAATCAATCAGCTGGTGTCAATTGCTTAATATTCTCCTCTTTAGCCCCAAGCTGGGTACAGTTAAGGCTGCTCAGAATAAGAAATATGTCAGTGTCCTTCACAGAAATGTTTCCACTGTGATTCAAGGCCCCTTGAATATTTTGGTGTCTGTCACATGTGCAAGAGGAATAAATGTTACATCAGGTTACACTGAGTAAAAGGGGACATTCAGAGGATGGGGGCAGTCAGAGGATGAGTACTGGTTTAGGTTACCACCCCTTCTCACATGTTGGTTGCAGAAGGAAGTGGCTCTATTCTTACTTAGGGAGAGACTAGAAGAAAAGAAATGAAAATTAGGATTGCTATTTCCTTCCCTTAGATACAGTATACAACCATCTCCCACTTACCTGGTGTAATTATATTGTATGAGATGTGTGGATGGTTCTGGTGGCTTGGTGAGGAATTAGGTACAGTGAGGAGAAAATGAAGTATTTCTTTAGTGATGAAGAGGAGGTCTGAGACTCTTAAGGGCTAAAGTAATGGCTGTCTGGAGAGAGTAAAAGGAGAAAGGTGTTGAATTTAAACCAAGACATTAGTCTTCCCCTCCAATATATTTCCCATTCATTCCCATGAAAATGGGAGAGAAGAATTTTTCTTGTCCTACAGTCTTTAATAATATGATTTACATTGGAGTGTGGTTGCTTTCTGGATAGCTAAAGGTTAGTCTTTGGGAAAAGCACTAATGGGAGAAACTCCAGGTAGAGTCAGGTACTTTTGTTACACATATTTTTATGCATATTTGAAAAGAACATAAAAGTTCTGTTTCCCTCTGTAGAGCAGGAGATGCACAGCAAGAGCTTATGGCTCTTTGCTTAACCACTTTCTCATCTTCCTAGCCATTGTTCAGTCCCAAAACCTGATCTCTGTCAGTTTTTTCAGTCACATTGCTATTGCTACTGGGGCTGTGTCTAGTGTTTCGGCTTTCTTGCTCCCTTTGCTCCCTGTTCCTCTGGTCTTTTGACATCCTTTTTTCAGAGACACACAAAACCTTTGAACATAATATCCAGTCAACCACCTTCACCCATGGAATGAGCTTCATTGAGTAGAGAGATTCATCAAAACCTCTTCCATTCTGTTCAACAAAGCATAAGATTTTTGTGGTCCTGATTAATGTCTTCCAGGTGCTACAGTGCAACCCCAGTCAGAATACTTGTTCTGGCTGTTCTGGTTCATCCACCTCTGAAGGCCAGGAAGGGGTGAGGTGGCAGAAGTTCATGAAGTCCGCAGAGAGCTTTGGGAAGTCAGGCTGGAAATTGCTGCAGAATGAGAAAACTGCTACATAGATGAGATGAGGTTCTGGTAGTGTGAGCACAAGGACCACAAGAAAAACAGAGGCCCCTTCTGCACCAAACGTATTACCTTAGGAAAGTGCAGTGAGCATGACCTTGAAATGAGCATATGACTCCATGAAAATTGTACTGTAAAGAGTAATCATATAATGGCCAGTTTATTGTAAGAAGTAATACCAGAAGGGCTGTAGAAGAATTTGTAAAATTATGTTCTGATGAGCCTTGTCTCTTATAAAAGATGCAAGTTTGAAGGAGTTGTTACAGTGAGTAAATTAAAGAAGATTTTCCAATATTGAACAAATATGTCATGTGCCCTTTTCTCCTAGAAGTTTGGCTGATGAGTCAGGTTTATGCTGGTATTTTCTTTCCTCCTTATAAATGCATCAGTCTGGTTTCCTGCCTATGTATATAATCAATTTCTCTCTCACTCTTTTTTTTTTCTTTTTATTGGATTAAAGTAAGAAAAGTTATTGGTCTGATTGTTTCTATATAAAGCACAATAAAGCTGATCATATGTCTTTTCATTTTTCTGTATTTTCTTTGAATTATATTACTTGGAAAAAGAATAAATGAAGGAAAAAGGTTGAAAATTTGAAGGTTGAAAATTTGGTCTGAAATCCTCTTGGTGGTTTTGGTATTTGTCAGAGTTGTCCTTGCATTTGTGCAGGCTGCATTTGTTGTTATACGAGAGAACTGGAAGAAAATGTCTACTTTAATTCTTTTCCTGTTTAATCCTAGACAAGATCAGGGGTGGTATCTTTTACAATTTACAAAAGCTATGTCTCTCTCTGTGTATTTATGGATTTATTGGGCAGTCAGCAAAGGGATCAGGAGCAGAGATCTAGTCATGTTTCCTTTTTCTCTGCTTGCATATCTTACCTGTGATGTTGAAGGCAGAATAACAAAGAGAAGTGTTTCTCCAGCTCTGGGAAGCCAGAGAACTTCCTTTATATAAAAGGAATTTCCAGAATCATACTGTCTGATATTGCACTAAATTTATGATAATATTGTTTTTTAAAGCTGGGCCTCGGAGTTCCTGGTGCCTAGCATTTCTGGGAAATGACAAAAGATGTTATACTGGTGCAAAATCACATATGTTGAGATGTTGTGGTAAGCATAAATCAAATCTTCCTTGACCTGCATTATGATATTATGTAATTTTCATTTTTCAATCACAGCTAGTGATTACTGTAATGCACTTGGAACTTTTGTTAAAATTTCGTAACATTTTTCAAAATTAGATTGAAATAATGCAAGCTTCTTGAAATGTACAAACACAGCTCAATTTTACTTTGGTCAAGGAGGTAAATTATTATGAAGGGAAAATGTTGCATGAAACTTTTTTTTCACCAAATTCTGCTTGAGTTCTCCACCTGGCCACTACAAGGCAATTTTAAATAACACTTCCCCTTATTTCTGTATTATATGGAGGTAATTGCTTGCTCCTATTAACACATGGTCAGGATTTTGAACTCACCTCATTTTCTAAAAGAAGCAATATAATGATGTGCCTTTTAGTCCTTCAACCTTCAAGTCATCAAGTATTTAGTTCATTAGTGGTGTGATTCCCATCTCACTATAAGGAATGATTACTGATGTACTAAAGTGGTAGGGGTTAACTTTTCATCACAGAAGTCTGTGAAAACAAAATGACTTTCACTCTATTTTTTTGTAATCTTTGTTGCTCCTATTAGAAAGACATAGAAAAACTTTGTCATATAAATTTGATGTACATTAGCTTGGAGCAGGAAGTTCAAGAAGTCATATGAGAAAATTACAGGGGGTTTGTAAGCATTCAAGGCCAGGGATACATAGATGAAAGATTTAGGTCACATTTATCTTCAAGACTATTTTCTTAAAAAATGTAGTCACTGATTTAAAATATGAAGAAAATGGTACCAAAGCTTAACACAATATTGCTGGTGCCAAATTAGCAGTGCCAAAGAAAAAGTATAATAATTTTCCTCCATATTCTGGCCAAGGTCCAAATGTAGTCTCTATGAGGTTTGTCTTATTTTGTTATGAGAGCATATTTTTGGCTCATATTCAGCCTAGTCTCCACTGCAATTCCCTGGTACTATCCAAGAGATCAGATTTCAGTGATTTTTAGATGTTGTAAGTATATTTTGGACTACTGTTGTCATTAGGGTAAAGTTAGTAAAACCTCACTAGACTTAGGTAAGGGAGGATGCTTTTTTTGGCTATCCCTTTGTCAGAAAGTTTCTTGTCATAGGTATTTGCTTTATAGTATTTGAGTTAATTCACCATCTGTTTTGCAGAAATACTAAACATTATAAGTAAAGGTATATTTATAATCCCCTACAGAAGTGATGCCTCAGTAGCGTTTTAAAAAATGAACATCACTGTAATGGAAGGCAGTGGTGACATTATGAAATCTCCCTTAGGCCACAGAAAAGACCCATTTGCGTTTATGGCAGGGCAACACATGCTGACCACTCACTGATTAAGTCTTCCAATTAATAAATAAGTTGTTCAATTTATATTCATGTGCATTGCAGCATTTGTGCTGATTTTTTTCATGAGGAGGACCAGCTCTCATATTGTCTGGTTTTGCTTTTGGGTTTTGTGAAAAAAAAAAAAAAAAAAAAAATTTGGGACAAATTCTTTTATAGCATCTGAAGTTTCAGCTTTTGCTGGTTGCTCATAGCCATCCACCTGTTCTCAGGTAGAGGCACAAACAACTCTTACCTTTCCACTTTGGTTCTTTGATTAGTCCCAGTAGTTTAAAGGGAATTACTAACTGCTAAGATTTGTCCCTGGACAGCTCTTCTACTTCACAGGGGTTTCCTGCTTCTGCAGAATTTCATACTATATATCAAGTGCTTGAAAATAAGAGAAGCACTTCTGATGATGCAACACCCTATTTGGTCCCAGTCTCCATAATACCTTGATTGACCAGTAAACAAGGCCTCAATGAGCTTCAGGAAAAACCTGAAGATGCTGATAGCTCCCTCAGGGTAAATCCTTAATACTACATAAAGGAGCCATGGAAGGGATAGAGAGTTTTTTCCCCTTTCTTTTTTAATCCAGGGATCTCTTGTCTTGAGCATCTTAAAAAAAATGAACTTGAAAACTATATTAATAATTAAGACCTAGATCCTGAAAAAGACCCTTGGTGAATCAAACTTCTCTTTCTCTCAGTAGTTCACATTCAAAATATGTTTCTGGCTGAAAACAACAACAGCACAAAAAGCTCAGTAAGAATAGGAAGTTGCTGCAGGAATGAAACTCCCTTTCTGGCTAACAGGGCTATGTTTTCCTATGCAAATGCAGCAAAGCCCAGAAATTAGCAATGACTGCTAAATTAACACACTTGAAGAGCTTGGCTGGTCCTAATAGGCAGTCAAATGGTCTTGTTACATTGTAATGGTGCCAAGCTAATTGAAGTGATTACTGTTGCTCATGAGCAGCCCTTTTGAAGTAGAAGTCTTTTAAATTATCCATAGACGTTAAATGTCAGACACTATTGTGTAATTATACTTTGTAAACGCTGAATGTCATAAGGCATCACAGGTAATTGAGGTTTACAGAGAAGAGCTTTATCTAAACCTAATTGGGCATCAACTCTTTGTCACTATTTCTAAACCTAATTGGGCATCAAATTTTTGTGCCAGGGACAGTCCAAGTAGGGAAATACATATCACAGGAAATCTGACCTTCCAAAACCAGGACCTCTCTCAGTCTGACCTGTACAGCCTGTCCAAGAAGGAAATTTTTTACAGGGAACCAGGCCTCTATATTTCACAGGTGCAGGGCATCAGTAGATGACAGTGATTTTCCAGTTCATCTATATCCTGGTTTCAATTCTCACACTACCAAGCCACTACAGTAGTCAATGAAAGCTTTGAAATGCATGAAGAGCAAAACTTGGCTTAGTAATATGTGTAATTTTTTTGTTTGTTTTTAATTTTAATGTACTTTTATATAATTAATTCCTATTATTTGTATTCCTAGGAGAAGTTATGATTTATAGCATAGAAACCTGTTTTACAGCTGTACCTTTGCCTTTTACTCCTATCATTTAACTTGGACACTGCTATTAAGCCTTCTGAAGATTTCTTCCAGATAGGTAGCTGGCTACAGAATTTTTCTGCTAGGATCATTCATGTAATGTGATTGATTGCATACATATGTCTGAATTTTATATCTGGCACCTTTATATATCTTTTAATTTTCCCCTCCATCCCTCCCACCCCCTCCCCCAAATCCGTGAATGACAATTATGCGATCTTTACTCTCAGTCCTTCATGCATATCTCCAAAAGAATTATATTTGACAGACTTAAGACCTCTAACTTTATTAATACAATCTTATACACAGTTTACTGAGATCATCAAGTGCTTTGCCCCTGAATTGAGTGCATTTGGTTTTCAAATCTATTAAAACAATCAGCTATATCAATGGTTAACTTGTCAGAAGATGCAGAAGTCCAAAAACTGCTTACAAGTGCCACTTTTGCATAATTTTGTTTCACAGTCTGCTTTGCATGTTTTCATCAGATGCTAGTGGGTAGTGAGTGTTGAAAGCACTCATTACAGATAATGATCTTACATCTGCTTTTTATTAGTTAATTTTAATAGTGTGTTGTGACTGGGGAGGAAATTCATGCACAGATGAAACTCACTGTATTAATGTGTATTTCAGAGTAAAGGTGCAGAGGTTTTGTGAGACAAAAAAAAAATTGATCTCAGAATCTCAGTCCCCTTGCAAAGGAAGAGTTCTCACTGATTACACTAAATATTTTCACTTTGTTTTGGCATATTATTATATTCAGAAGCCCCTGAATTTTTATCAGACAAAGGATAAAACAGAAAATGTTCACCCACTTGGAAAAAAGGTATAAAGGTATGTATCCTGTAGCTTATTTTACTTTGATGGATCAGATCCTTTTTTACTCTTTTTGTTTGGGGTTTTTTTTTTTTGGTATTGGTGTTCTTGAGGTGATATAATTATATAATTATTTTCCTTTAGCTTGTCTGTAACATTGCATTTTAAAAACATGAAAGAATCCAAATTTCACTTTTGGACAAATCCACTGAATTAAATTGTCCCATAGAATGTGGCAAAAGTGGAAAATAGTAAAAGGAAACACTGTAAAATGTATCAAGTTCATATCCAGTTATATTTGAGATCTATCACTTTGATGTTTGATTTAGTCCTATCATCTATGGGTTTCATAGCCTCAGACTTCCTCTTTCTCATATAAAAATCATATACATGTCCTTTCCTGGGATGTGCTGAAGACTGTTGTCAAAAAGGCGTTTCATTCTCACTTGTCTGCAGCAGTCCTGACATGACTGCTAAAATATCAGAAAATGAAATTAAACCTGATGGCTGTGCTATCCCCAAAGGGCAGAGAACTTGATTTCACTCAAGGCAGAACACACTAATCCACAGCATTAGCATCTTGCCAAGGCTGTCTAAGTCAGTGCTTGTCTCTGTCAAGAGTGGGAAGAGGGAGAGATATACATGGAGGTGGTAGGTAGCAGAAGTTTGATCAAAAGAAAATTGGTGCTAATCAAAGAGATTATCCATAATCTACATTTTGCAAGGACCAAAAATAAATGCTAGAACAGAAGGAATAAGAAGAAAAGGAAGAATAATTAAAAATATTGTTTTATTTTGTCTTATTTGAGAATTTAACTTCCTTTCAAGATTTTAAATTTAAACAAAGTTGATAGTAATACAGCTATGTACTTCTAGGAGTGATAAATGCTGAAAATAGCAGAGATTTTATTACACATTTTTTAACAAATTAACATTATTTATTGTGAGGAAACACAATAAATACATACAAAAAAAGATAATTCTAGTAAAAAAAAACTTTAGAGACATGCAAGTATTTCCCAAAATAAAACTGATATCTCAAAGTGTTAATTTTGAACAGAAAGCCCTCCATCCCCAAGAGCTGCAATAACAACAGGGTTGTCATTTGATATATATACAATATACCCAACAACTTCTGCTGTTAATCTGAAAAGGTCTGGCCCTTTTCAGCAGTGCTGCGTCTACACAGAATAGATGTGGAACGCTGAGTTTTTTACAAAGGGCACCCTTGTTTTTAACTACACGTGTTAATCTGTCAACAGAATTGAGACAGATGACTCACACCATGATCTTGACAAATTTTCTTTTCTTTCTAATGTTTTGACAATATCTTTTATGTTCTTGGCTCAACTTTGTGGTTTTAGCATTTTTTAAAGGATTGAAGCCTGCATCACACTTCAGTCCAGTTTAAGTTATCTGACTTATTCAGTCTCTTTATTTACAATAGAACTGGCAATACCTGTATTAAATATTCAATACTAGATATTGTATGGGTAACTTGCTTATCCTTTAATGTCAGCTCAAGCAATTCTCTCCTAATTTCCATTGAGGAGGTTAGTGTATGTTCCTATTACTCATAAAAATACTTCCAGACAACAGAGTTAATAAAAGCATTATAGAAATATGAAAAATCCATTTACTCTTGAAATAAAGCATTTTAACTTCTGGTCCCCATTTAATGTTTCCCCTGCATCTCTTGCTCTGTTTCCCACTCTGCCTCACTCACTAATTCTCAGAGTAGACCCCATACACTCTCTTATTCTCCTCACTAAATTTTTAAGCTGAAATTGAAAGAAGCTTCTGAGGAAAGACATCCAGAAAATGTGGGTTAGAAGTAGAGAAATTACAATGAAGCTTGTTCTTCTGTATCAAAATATGACCATGAAAGTGAAGAGCCATATTGGAGCAGAATGAGACATCCTGATAGAAGCACCGTGCAAGCAAAATGTTTGTGTCAACCAGTACTGAGGAAAATAGTCTCAGGACTTGCTGATTTCTTCCAGAAGTTCTTCTACCTAATACTGACTCCTGTAAGAGCTACATGTAGTGCTTGGTTAATGTGTGGTAGGGCAGTAGCCAAGAAGTGTTAGTGCTTGTAAGCTTGTGTGCTTTTTTGTGCTAGTGGGTATAATGCTGTAGGTGTTGTAATGTGTATAATATTTCCCCTCACTGATGTGTAATTTCACAGAGACAGCCTGGAACTTGTGTGGGGTGTTGTGTGTGGGTTTATTTTTTTTCTTTTATAATTTTCTCTTTTATTTGCATTTAATTATTTGCTTTTATTTTGTTTACAATTTTATAATGGAATTTTTTTTGACAGATGAATATTTCATAAATGAATTATGTTTAAATGTTTAAAAATGTTTGGTTTGTTCTTTCAGTAAACAATTTTATCAGCACAATAACACCATCCAGAGAATGTGTCTGGTGGACAATACACACACACCTAAGCTCTGTTATTATAAAGGCTCCCAGCTATTTTCACAGGGCACACTACAGTTCCCTGTGTCAGGCTGACCTCTTCTGTAAGAGTTATCTAGGCTTCGTGTGATGCAGTCAGACACTGACCTTGCACTGTTCCTTTGGAAACAGCTTCACTTTATTGCCTGCAAAATGATTACTAGAAATCCCCCCCTTTTTTTAACCCTTTTATCAGTGATACCTTTTTCTTGTCCTCTCACTTTTGCAAAGCACCCTTGACACCTGCGAAGTGAAACAATACTGGCTCATCTTTTGGACTGCAGATGGTTTTACAGATTTGGATGCTTTTGTCACAAGGTACTTGAACCATTTCTGAGGCTCTTGGAGGCAAATGATAGTGTCACACCCCAGCAGCAGGTCTGGCTTAGCTTAGGCTTTGCAGTCAGCCATGTGAAAGATGCTCTTTGATCTCACTGGAGATGTGCTGTTGCCCAGTGTGAAAGAGCTGACTGATCTGGAGAATTATGCTGGTTATGTGTCTTACCAGCGTATCTTGCCTGAAGTAACATCCAGGTGATTTTAGTTCAGTAATAAATTGTGACATGTTTCTAGGAATCATTGTCTTCTGAGTGAAGTGGTGGTAAATATTCAGGTGAAAGTGGTTGAGCTTAAAACATCTTCCAAGTGTTTTAAGAAGCTGACTTTTAGATCCTGGTCATCTGATTCCTATGTTGGTTGGTGTTTCCAAAAGCTGATTCCTAATTTCTTTGCAAGTTTTATAATTGATACATAAAATATACTACATTCTGCCGAACTCTGCTCTGTAGGAATAAATTGCTTAGATTTCACTGGTAAATACAAAGCTAAAGCTACACTAAAATTAGCAACAGCCTTTCCTGAGCATAGGTAAAATCACAGCATGCTCAAGTACCCTTAGCAAGTAAATATTTTGTTATTTGTATATTTTTAATTGATCCCTGCAGTTATCACTTCGTTGCTAATTTAAAAGAAAACAATGTGGGAATTACAGAAATTGATAGGAACCTGGGTATTTAGTTTGACTTAATACCATAAACAAAGACAGGAAGAGAACAGATGGTTTGCATCCATGGTTGACATCCAGCCCAGCTGGGATCAGTTTCTTGTTGAGATGAAAAGAAAATAAGTTGAGGTACAAGCCGGGTAAACCATTGCCATCTGGGTCAATTCTTGTGGTAACTATAAAGCAGCCACTCCATACATCCTTGGTTTATCCTTCCTGTTTCCTCGCTTATCAAATATTTATTGTCAACAACGGGCAGTTCTGTTTGCACACATTGCAATTGGATAATGAGATAGTTAGGTTTACTTCTGTTATTGATGGTGAGGGCTGATGGTATGAATAATTTCCTGTTTTTTTAAATGGGAATTGAATTATTGATGCTTCATTTAGGCAGTGATAAAGGTATTAGTAATGTATTGCCATGGCTGTAGAGTGGTAGTAGTAGTAGCCAAGAAGATGCTTGCATTAGAAGATAATGGGCCAACTCTACTGTGTATCTGGAGTACAAACTGGAAATCTGTCCCCATAAATATGGTGATTGTGGATTTACTGCTTTACAAATACTGCAGAACTTGTCCTGATAACTCTGCAGTTGACATGGTTGCTAGTAGAAAAAAGACAACAATTCAACAGCCTGAGCTAGCAACATTTTGATTATAAACTCAGTTGCCCATCACAAAACAGATTGTTTCATAAATGAGAAGAGAGAAAACAAAGGTTAATGAAGCAAGAATTCTCTGTCTTGTATTCAAAGGGCCTTAAATATCTTCAGAGAGTGTCTCTGAACTTTACAGATTGACTAATTTTAAGATTCTAAATTCTTGACTATCACTCTAATAACAGTGAATTGAGTTTCTGCAATTCAGGTACTAGGGTTTTTCTTTTTTTCTTTTTCCTTTTTTTTCCCCCCTTTTTTCCTCCCCGTCCAAAACCACTTCCATTTTAAAAATGTAAGCTACACAGTAAAGAGTGGCATTTGCATGACATCTTTTGAAAGAGGACATGTTTGAGAGAGAAGCAGTAGGTGAGATTCTCTTCTAGCACTCTAACATATGATATTAATGTCCCTTGCAAAAGTAAAAGGCTGAAACCTTCTTTACCCCATTTGCATTTCTTCACTTGCCACTTGCTGTACTCTTTGTCCTATTTCTCAGTTCTTCAGTAGACTCAAATTCCCTCCTGCTTTCCCTAATCCCAATCATCAGTGCATGAAGCATAGCAGTGCCTCCCTGGTCGGCAAACCTCCCCTGGCTGCAGTGAGAACCAGATTCTTAGAGAAATAGCAGGATAGTGGGTTAGGAAATTAACTATGGTCTGAGGAGGGAAATGTGTATTTTTTTAATAAATTTCAGAAGTGTCATACTTCTCTTAAGTCTTCCTGCCTGCCCTCCATTTTTTGAACCATGGGATAATG
>VWYO01006653.1:25144-44043 GCA_013400275.1 Rhadina sibilatrix
ACAGTAAAGGTCAGAGCTGTGCTCATTTGAATTTCAAGCAGGAAGCAGGCTCCTCAGCCGGCATATACAGCAAGAGTGGTGGCTCTTTCCATAGGCTCTCTTTGCCAACAGTAGCTGTTGGAGAAATCCTCCAGGACTAATTACTGGGGCTGCAAAACAAGTATTGTTCTTTTGTCTCTTTTCCTGACCTGGTGAAATGCAAGGGTCCTAATTATATTGCGTCAAAGATGTGGTTTTGTTTTTTCATTGTCATGTGAGCAAAGGTCACAAGTTAAGAAAACCAAGTAGCACCTTACATCTTTCTCTATCCACCTGCTGACAGCTTCCTTGATGCTCCTGCTAATCACATCACCTTACTGGTGAAACGGGAGAGAGAGCTTGCTAATAAACTCTCCTTCTGCAGAGAATGATGCTAACTCATTGTGTTCCACTGGACCATATAAATGCTAAAATCAAATCAGTGAGATCCGGTTTGATTTACAAGTCTCTGGTGAAATTTAAGAAGACAAAATTGTAAAACATTCTGTTAAAAAAACAAAAAACAAAAAACAAAAAATAAAAAAAAAAAAACCACAAAAAACAAACAAACAAACAAACAAAAAACCACCAAAAAACAAACCAAAAACAAAACACCCAACATAAACACATTTTTAGGAAAGCATGTAAAAAAAGGAGGAGAAAAACATTATAATACAAAAAATGGCAGAAAGGGCGTTATTTATTCATTTTGAACCATTGCAAAGAGCTCTGTTAGCAGCATTAATTTTCTCAAAAAAAAAAAAAATCCAAGAAAGGTAGTGCATTTAATTATTTTCCTATTTCCTTTTATGACTTTTAAAGTGCTGTACATACAAAGAGAGCTTTTAACAGCTTTGGGAAATTGACAAGACTTTAACATTTAGCACATAATCTGTGCTGAATCTTACTTAATTTTTCTTCCCATCTTCTGAACTTCCAAAATTTAATTTTGACTCATCTTTGTTTTCCCCTTTCCTCTTCACAGTTTTTTTTACCTTTTTTACTTTCTTTACTTTTCAAAAACTTCCTTACATATTTCTTCTTTACTTTTTGTTTCTCATTGCTCATGTCTTTTTTGTTTTCTCTTGAACTTTGGAATAAAAGTAGTGCTTGTGAAGTGATGTGACAGCTGCAACAGATATCCTTGATGACTTCACAGAAAAAACCAAATCAGTAGCAGATTATGTACAACAAATTTCTTTCCTTTCCTTCATTATCCCAGTTCTTTGCTGTCAACGTAGCTCTGGCTTGTCTTCAAATGGCAGATGACAAATTGTGCATATATTAATTATTCATTTATTTGTGTCTCAGCTAGATAGGGTAAAAGAGACTCTATGTAAATTGGCACAAAATATATATCTGATATTATACTGTAACCAGGAAATATTTCTGGCATCAGACATCACCCAGCAGTGTGCAGCTGTTTGGTGGTTTCAGGTGCACTAAGAACAAAATGTGAACAGAAGGCAGGCCCTCACTGTAAACCATTGAGTTTAACAGTCTGTTCTTTTCCTTTCTGGAGAACTTCTTCCTTTGAACATTGCTGAAGAATGCTTAGCGCTACATCCACATGAGGGGGAGATAGTATAAGCTTTCTTGTTGGTGTAAGTCTACTGATTTTTGGTGTTGAGGTATTCTTGTATTTGTGTTCTTGTATTTCTAGTAGAAAAGTAAAAGAAAATCAAAACTAAGTTATGTGCAGTAACAATTAAAGACAATTCCCAGCACCTGCTGCTCCGTTGTGGTTGGCTGTGAACCCCTCAACAGCATGTTATAGATTTGTGTGTAATATCTGCTTGTGGCAGATCACTAAGGAGCATGAAATATTGTGTTTAAAAATGTATTATTTTCTGTGCATTTAACCTGCAGCTTTGTTACAGATCCTCAGCTGCTGCATAGTCTTACTGCCTAGAGAAAACATTAGGTTAGTGACATTTTGGTAATTTTACTCAAAGTGTATTATTTTCACAAATAATTCACATTCTAAGCAACTGACAGCTTCTTGTTTCTTTCTTAATTTTCCCCCTTCCACTTGTACTGGAGTACTTTATGGCCATGGAGAAGTGTGACTGAGGGGAATAATGAAGTACTGGTTTTAACTGCATATTAGCCTAATGCCGTGGTTTAATGCTGGCTAAGCATCAATACTCATGAAAAACTATGAACTCATTTTCCTCCGCTAGAGTTGAGCAGAGGAGGGGGAAAAAAAACCCTGAAGAGTTCATGAGTTGAGATATGGATTAGGAGAAAACACTAAGGGCAAAATAGGCTCAAACTTAAAAAGTATAAAGAAAAATTTATTATTAACAGAATTAAAAGTGGGTAGTGAGAAATAAAATTCACTTTCAGAACACTTTTTTCTTCCCAGCCCTTCCTTCCCTCCTTCTCACTAATAGCACAGGGAGACAAAACATGGGGTATTTAGTCAGTTTGTCTCTCCTAATTTTCTTCTATTCATTCAGGGAAAGAAGGATCTTTGTTTTGTTGTATTATGGAGACCCCCCAGCATGGGAGACACTTCCCTGTGAACTTCTTCAATTCTTCTCATGAGCAGCAACCCTGCCCAATCTGGTGCAAATGTGATCCTTCTAACAGGCAAAACAGGCTTTCTTAAACTGATGCCTGTGAGTCACCTGTCTACCTGTGTGCATATGCCTCCTTTTGGCATCTGCTTGTTCTATCATGCAAGTGGACCTCTGCATCTCTTGTGGACCCAATGAGCTTCAGGGGGACAGCTTACTTAACTATAGTATTTTACCACAGTTTTCAGAAGAAAATTTCATCTCTGGTGCTTGGAGCACTTCTCCAGCTTTCTTTACTGACATCAGTGCCACCATTTTGGTTCTTCTCCGGTGTCTTCACCTTTTCTCTGACTTGGAAGAAAATTGTTGTCTCTAGGTTTGTTCTCAGGTTCTGTCAGTTGAAAAGTTCTTATGGGGCTTCACAGCACTGATCTCGTCTGGGCTCTGAGCCAAAAAGTTGCTTGCTATGTTTCTGCTGCTTGGCCACATGGTCCCTGCCAGCACCACATGGGCAGCGTCTGACACCGCGGCGCTGGCGCCATTCAGTGCCTCCCTTCGTGCCAGGCACCTGAAAGGAGAAGCCACTACCGCCCTCCCTGCCTTTGTGCCCGCGGCACGGCTGGCTGGACACGGCCGGGCAGGCACGGTTCCCGCGGGCTGTGCCAGGGTGGCTGTGGCCACGCCGGGAAAGAGAAGCCGTCGGTGCCGCCCCTGCCTTTGTGCCCGCGGCACGGCTGGCTGGACACGGCCGGGCAGGCACGGTTCCCGCGGGCTGTGCCAGGGTGGCTGTGGCCACGCCGGGAAAGAGAAGCCGTCGGTGCCGCCCCTGCCTTTGTGCCCGCGGCACGGCTGGCTGGACACGGCCGGGCAGGAGGCCGGCGCTGTGCCCTGCAGATCGTTCGTGCCGGATGCTGGCAGCCACGGCGGCTGCACGGCTGCGTGGCGGTGCCACAAAAGACAGGCTGTCCCTGCCGCCCCACCTTTCTGTCGGCAGCATGGCAGGCTACAAGAGGCCAGGCAGGCACAGTTCACCACTGACTGTGCTGTGCAGTGGTCATGTGGCCACCATGGCACTGGGATGGCCCTGGCCACGGTGCCTCCTCACCCTTCGGAACAGAACTGCATGCGTCTTGTTGGTGTTGGTTTTTTTTTTTTTTTTTTTTTTTTTTTTTTTTTTTTTTTTTTTTTTTAATTATGTCATCACAGAGGTGTTACCAACTTCTCTGGTTGGCTTAGCTGCATGTATATTTTCAGAGCCAGCCGGAGGTTAGCTTTGCCAGGCACGGAGGAAGCTTTTCACAGAAGATCAGTTCTCTGGCTGGCTTCTTCCCTCCTCACCAAAAGCCAAGCCATGCAAAACCAACCCATATAAATGGCATCGAATTTTGATACTGTCATGTGATTAGGATCTGACCTACTCTAACCTGTCATTGAGGTAGATCTGTTTTTGTTGGGAAACAGTGAATTTTGTGCTGTTGCCTGTGGCTGAACTCCAAATGAACTCTTTGTAGTATATACATTAAGCCTTCAGTTATCTTCTTAAATGTCTATTTCACTGAAAAACTTCCTGCAAGGTACAATCCCTATGTCTCATCAGGAAATAAGTATCTTTTATAAAATGTGAAGTTGTTTTATATGCTAACATGATGTAAGTGTTAGCAGTATTCCTGAAAAAATTAACTTAGTTCATATAAATACTGTCTTTGCTTTCTAGTTGTTTTAAGACTGTTAGCAAGACATTTAAATATGGCTTTTGATATCTTGATGATTGCCCTTTGAAACGTATGAATTTATATTAAAAATTTGAACTTTACAGAACTTTTTAAAATTCAAAGTGTAAATAATTAGAAACATATGCTTAGCAAGAATGTCAGCTTTACATCCCTAATGTTCAGTGTGGCTGGAGTTTTGTGATTGAACAGCTGGTTTGGATTTTTTGAAAAGATGTGAGAGTGTGTGGTAAAGTTAAATAGAACTTTGCAGAGTGTTGTACCTCTGTAAAGCCTTTTCTGCAGCTCTGCTATGAGTGGAAGGAGGCACTGCAATCCTTCTTTATTTGCTCAGTACGAGGGCAGATACATATCCTTCTGACAGACCTGTTTGACTACCATAAGGAAGATTTTCATTGTCTTACACAATTTTTGATGGTTTTGTTTTGCCTTGTGCTTCCTTATAGCAAGCAGAAATAGGGAATTTAGTAGGGTAACATACTATAATGGTAAAATCTGTTATTTAATATAAAGTCACATCTTAAAAAATTCTCCTGCAGAATTTTGCACAAAAATCATCAAATTTGACTCAGGTGCTGTTAGTACAGACAATTTCACTGTCTCTCTGCTTAGAGCCATAATGCTGTGGAAATAATGTTTTGTTCTGTTTCAGTGTTGCTTGGAAGACCAGTTTTAGGTGCCTCAGATATCCTTTGTGAAGTGTTGGTATAGGTAGGTGTGTGGGCTGAGGACTTTTTACATCCCCTACCATTAACAGGACTAGAGGTCTCCTTCAATCTTGTCTAAATTCATTAAAAATTGATGATTCAGAGTAGTGGGAAAGAGTTATGGAATACTGATTATTGGAGAAAATGGGATTAGATAAGCATGAAAACCATGAAAAATCTGAAGGAAACACAGTTTAGGGAAATAGATGGTGATTAATGTCTAGTAGTTTGTTTTCCTAGATGTACCTTTTGGTACTGGAGGAAGGGGTCTGGCATGCTCTGCTTGTGACTAGGTGTCTGGTGAATCAGGATGAACGCAGCCTGGTTATCCCTGGTGCAAGATACCCACTTAATCCACTGGTGTCAAAGGATGAAGACAGTGTCCACATGCAGTAGGGCAGAAATGGCAGTGGATGTTGAAGAGGTGAATCTTGGTGTTGTATGGCAGACTTCTGACTTGCAGAACACACTGCAAGCGGCTGTGATGGCAAGCTCTCTGTTTTCCATAATGCCTGAAAAAGAAAAAGGAAGTGTCAAAACTCAGTGTGCTTTAGTGTGAAGATCAGTATTGTGACTTTAGGAAGGAGAATTCAGCACCGCCAGTGCTGAGACAGAAATCACATTAAGTAGCTTTGGGTACTGACAGTTTTGGCCTATATTGCAGTAATGAAAGTGAGCTTTAAGATATTGTACTGGGGACAATTTTCAGTATTACAGAAGAGTATCAGTCCAATTAAGTGGGCTAAATTTCTGGAAGAAATGTACCACCTATAGTTTATTAATAAAAAGACAACTTGCAAAACATTGTAACCACACTTCTTTTAATAGTATTTTATAAATATTAAATTATCTTTTTTTTTAAAGAATATTTTTTTTGCTTAAAAATAGTACAGAAATAATGACAGCAGTCTCTGTAATTAAACATATGAAAATATAGATGAAAGAAAGGATCAATCCTTTCTTTTCCTCATTGTCTTATGTTTCTCACTCCCATGGTATTAACAGATTCTTTCTGTAAAAGAAATTGATTCTTCACTCACAGGCAGGTCATTATAAAAAGGGTTTTAAATCATTTGGTCTTCCCATTTCTGAAATATAGACTTCACTTTAATATTCTCTCCATTACCAGCAATAAAAAGCCCATAATTTGTGAAAAATGAGCTTTCTCTTCAATATGGTCTCTGATAAGCAGCATTTCTGCTCCTCATTCACTTGTCTCATACCTGTTAACCTGCCAAACTGGTACTCAGTACATCTTGAAGATGCTGTATTTATTTCTGTTGCATAGCCATGTAAAGATTAAAAACCATGTTAGAGGCTGGCCTCTTGGTTAGTAATAAATTTCATTTTTTGATTAAGTTGACACTGACATTTGATCATTCGTTGAGGGGATGGGTGCAGTGTCATTTTGGTATGACACACTGCACACACATTTGTCTTTACACATCACTCTAAAAGGCAGGCAGGTAAGGTATGTGTAAGGAAGAGCACACTCTCCTGCTGGCAGTCATGGTAATTTGCCTTGTCTATTCCTGGAAAGACAACACATGCAGGGCAGTTTGGGATAGAATACATTTTCTGCAGAAGAGTGAGCACACTTACAAGAAAGGGCCTGATGGCCATTCACAAATGAAACTTCTGTGCATTTGAAACCATATGGCAACATTGGCAACAGAAGAACATTGTAAGTCCTTTTCACATGTAATATTTTGTTCCATTCCATTCCATCCCATTCTCCTTAAGGAAAAAAGTTACCTGTAAATATGTCTATAGTTGTATGAACATCTCTTTGTGACTGCCAACTTACTCTAGTATTCTGGACTCCCATGTTAGGACCATGGCAAATGGCCAGATCCTCTCTGTCTTAATTTAGTTCTGGTGGGATTGTCATGTCCTTTTTCAAACTCATGCTCTTCAGATTTTTTTTTTTTTGTTTTGATCATCTTCTCAAAGTTTCTTGCAAAGTTGGACAGAATGCCTTTTTTCCAGGTTAATTATTGAATCTGAGAAATTATTAAATCTATTCAACCTGCACTAATTTTGAAATTTTGACCTGATCAAATTGAAATGAGGTCAAAACAAGAAGAATGAATGCCATAAAGAACAGATAATCAAAAAAATGTTGGAAAAAAGCAGAATAGGTGTTAAAATATGTTCTTTAATCAGAAGCACAGAATTACCTTACATGTAAACAATGTTAGGAGAATGTTGATTCTTTAAGGTTATCAGTAAAGTGGATTTCATTTGATAAAGGAATGCCACATACATTCATATTGCTAGAGAACAGCTGTCTGCTGATCATTTTAGTCTAACTCACATATATGTGGAAGCAGTCATTTTCATATGCTTTCAGAATGCATATGTGTATTGATAGGAATAAAGAGTGTGTGTGCAAGAGTGAGGCTGGAAGCTGAAGGTGGCATTCATGAATAGGATACTGAAAACCATCTGTGTCAAGAGCTACACAGTATAAAATTACTCTCTAGGTTTCTTTGTCCATTGTGCAAAGTGAAATGGAAAAGGAGGATGTGTTTATCAAAGAACTGAACTGTCTGGTTAAAGTTATGAGATCACTGGGATTGCCCTTTATCTGTGATCCAACACTGATTTCTATTTACACCATTTTCCTCTTTCCTCTTAGTAGGATTTTTTGTGATATGAGAGACATAGAGCTGGAGGAGTTAAAACAAATCTCTCTCAGATTTACTCTGAAAATAATATTTTAAAGATGCATTTCTGTACTGTTAAATAAATACATAGATAGCATTGTTCATTTTTTCTAGAATATTATGTCTTAGATCTAGGCTTTTAAGATCATAGAATCATAGAATATTTTGTGTTGGAAGAAATTTTTAAAGGTCATCTAATTCAAACGACCTGCATTGAGCAAGGACATTTCCTGATAATTTCCAGATTCACATGTTGTGGACTTTTATATCTCAGTTGCTCTAAAGTACATTTCTTTACAATTTGGTTTCTGTTTGATTGTAATACTTGTGTCTCTCTGCTCTGCTTTGCGGCTCTTTGTCTATGTTAGTGTATTTTAAAGTTTGCATGTGAAAAACTCTTCTATTCTTTAAAGATTTGCTGGGTTTAGATTTCTTGTGGGCAACATGGAAACGTGTTATGAAGCCTCTTTCTGTGTCTACATAAAACCATTTTTTGGCATACTTGCCAATTAAAATATTTCCAGTTGTGTGTTTTCGTCAGAAACCTCCTTCCATAGAAAATCAGTACTGTCTGTAACTCTTCTACTCTCCAGTTAGTAAAAAAGGGAAAAAAAGAGAAGGCTGTCTTTCAAAACAGAGTCCTATTTCAATCTTGCCAATCCAAAATCTCTGCTGCCCTCTGAATTTCCAGGGTCACTGAAGATCTGTTCTAGGTACCTAAATTTGCCAAAAAATATTATGGAATGTTTGTCCAGTGATAAACAGAGTCTGTTTATAGTCAGGAAATTTTTGAAAACACATTAAAGATACATAGCAGCTATATCTGTATGACATGATAAATCTGACATTAAGAAGACTACAAGATGTCTGGAGTTCCTTAGATATGTATTTCTCTTTCTGTCTCTTGGGAGACTGTGAGGAAAGTCTGTATTTTTCTGAGATTCCTACTATTTAGAAGTAATAGCTAGGCAGCTATATATGTCTGAAAAATCTAGACATGCCCACTTTGCATATATTCACTGGGAACCGAAGTAAGGGCTTACTGTTCATGTAGGTACAATTTCCTATGGATTGAATTTATGGTGAAAGTTTTAAGTAGCAAATGTGTACATACTTCTGTTTGAAAAATCTTGGGCAAAAATAGGTCATGTATACATACTTCTCATGATAATGAATAGGCTTGGTTTCCTGCTTTTACCCTACTTTTTTCCGTTCACTATCTTTTCATTGTACAACCCCCTTTTTTTAAATTAAGAAGCAGGTGGTTTTATCTGCATCTTAGAGTTTCTGGTATGACCTTGGCATGCATTTAGAGGTATTTTAGGGAGAATCACATACCTCTTTCACTCTGAAATTCTGCTTCCATGTCTTTTGCTGATCAGCTTTCCTTTTGATCTTTCCATCTCCCTCATCACTATATTTTTCCTTCAGTGCCTCTCATTTTCCATCCTGCTTTTCTACTTTAGGAAGAAAAAAGACACTTTTCAGACTCTTTGCTTCTTGATTTGCCTGATCACTCCTCCATTTCCACTTCCTTGCCTTAGGACTGCATCTGGAAGACCTATTGTTTCAAAGTGCTCTATGACTTAGTTCTTGTCAGCACCTCATGCTATCTTACCCCATGCTCACTTTCAATCTTTGCCTTTATCTCTTTGCTCCAGCAAAGACTAGCAGTAAGTCTTCCTATCACCTCTTTTCTCACCAGTCATTTCTCTTATGTGAGCTATTGCCTGCTAAATAAGATAGATAATTGGAATCAGGGAATATTTCTCATCCTGTGATTTTGCAGAGCACCGTGTACACTTTAATAACATAAATTAATAGACACTGTGACTGTCAATACTGTCTATATATTAAATGGAAAAGAGCAAAGCTACTGCCAAGTTTCTGCTCCAAAATACATTGGGAGGCTCTCCCAAGCTTTAAATTTTGGTCACCCTTCCTGGGGCATTTTCCTTCCATATTAGCTAAGCATGTAGATTGTTCTCTGAACTTCTCCCAGCATCTTATGTACTGTTGTGTTCTGGTTTGATTCAAAACCGGGCAGAAACACAAAAAAATGTAGTGGTTTCACGTCTGCCGAATTCTGTTTGCCAAATTCAGTGTAGTGGTTTGAGTATCTGCTTTTTTTTCTCTCTGTGAGATAGGATTATGAGACAAAGGCAAAACAGGCCCCATTTAAACAGATAGATTGTAACACACACTAAAAGGAGAAAAAGGCAAAAAAGAAAAAAAAATGAAACCTTCAAAACACTTATCCCCCCCCCCAACTGTTTGCTTTTTCACAAACAACATAAAGAGACAACCTGTGATTTTCAGTGAGCTTTACCATTTGAAAATAGTGTTTCATCAATTCATTTGGAGAGGAGTCTCTTTCAGAGTCATGGATCCCACTGACAACCTAGAACAGTTCTCTTGTGGGTTTTAACCATCACAAAAACAGTTGCCCAGGGAAACCTTCTTGCATGACCCCTCTCATTTGCAGTTTCCCAAGCTGCTTATGGGTCATGGGTCTTGGGCTCTGGCATATTAGGGTGTCACCTTTTAAAGATTAATAACTCCAAAGAACAAAGGATTCTTCATCTCAAAGAACAGCAATATCTTCTAATTTCTTTACTGGCACAGAGGACTTCTAATCTCTATCTCTGTTTAAGCATCTTGTAAGATTAATATCACTTATCACATCACAAACACCTTTGCTCAAAATCCACACACAAATTTGAACGTGTCCCCAAATGCATATCTTTCCCATAGTTTGAAGGGATATTTTAGTTCAGTCTCCATGGCCTTAACAGAAGTTCAGCCAAGTTAAGCCACTCCTAATAGTCTTTTCACTCTCTCTTCACTGACTGTCTGTGCTGTTTCTTTATAGTTCAGTCACATTGGCTGTTCTCACTCCGAGAAGGGCCAGTGCTCTGGGAGTTCCGTCTGCTGTCAGGAAAGAGTTAAAGCTTGCCCAGGCCTGTGGTGGTGATGATGTGAGCTCTGCTGGCCAGAGCCGCAAAGATCTCAAAGCCCTGCCGGTGGGGGAGGCTCAGAAACAGCAGCCAGGATCTCGGTAGTTAGGTAGGCTGATAGAGGCTTTCTCTTCCACCCCTCGGTCTCACCTGGGGTGACCCAGCTCAGAGCTACTATCAGGGGCTCCAGACCCGATCCTGGCCGGGAAGGGGCATATTCTCCTGCCCTCCCCCAGCCCGGGACTCACAGCCCTGGCCCCTTCCCGGGAAACGCCTGGCCCGGGCAGGGAGCTGGGAGCTGGGGCCAGCTTACCTCTTCCAAGGCAGGGAGGAAAAAGGCTAGCTTTCCAAGATCCTCCTGAATTTAAGCTGTATGTGACCCAGAGGTGTACACCTATATTTAATTGGCTAACCTAGTTGTCAATTTCAAAGTCAATCACTTATCCGTTTTCACCATCCATGCTAACCCAACACATGCTGGAAATAACTTTCTCTTAGTACTTGCTGGAAAGGAGATCATGCATCAAATGAGAAGATGGAACAAAGACTCAAGCATTCTTTAAAGTGCACACAATGGTAGAACTACTGTAAGAAACAACTATTTCCACATATGAGATCGTTTGTTTGACAGTTGATCCATATTATCTATAGAAGTAACTTGGATCTGCTGAAGAATTTTTTCGGAAGAAATAGGAGGGAAAATGGAGCTTGTCTAGCAGGAGGTGTCACTGGCCATGGCAGGGAAAGTTGGGACTAGATGATCTCGGAGGTCCATTGCAGTCCCTTAACATTTTATGATTCTTTGGATATCACAGTCCAGGTCAAAATTTGCAGATAAAGTATAAAATTATTTTTTATTATAGATACATACATTGCTTTCTGCATTCTTTTTAACAGACTGGCAGTTAGAGCCATTAATATCTGGATACATGATCTCTGTTTTAAAACTGACCTAACTGATGTGTTAGCCTCTCCTAGATGTGAAATCTCTCCCAGATCGAGCAGTTTAACCTTATTTCTTAGATTTTTGCATAAAAATGGATCTTGATCTTTGCCTATGGCAATTAGTTATTATCTTTTTGGTTTAAATATTTACCAGGTATACATACATATGAAACAAAAACAGTACCAGAATGAAAACATGCTTAGCATGTCTTAGAGCTATTTATTTTACATTCTTTCAATTACTATTTTCAGTAACAATGTTTATTTTGTGTGACAAAATAACAGTATATTTTTTGTTTTGCTTTTTTTTTTTTTTAATTTTAATTGTAAGACTGGAGAAATCCAATGTTTGTTTTAGGGATGCTTCAACTAATAATTTATAAACCAAATACTGTATTTATCCCAATATTTATTTTCAACCTATTTAAACCCCCAAAGGGTAATGAAGGTTGTTTACTGTTGTTTGTAGGAACTCCACTGTCACTGTTGCTTGGTGTGCAAAAAGGGAAGGCTTGGAGAATCCACCTTTTCAGAGGTTCTTACCAGAAAGGGAGAGTGAGATTTTCATCCTTTGGGCTACTGTTTGTTTTGCAACATCAGCATTGTTAAAGAGGGCTTCTTCTGACTCCATTGCTTGGAATACCTGCAAATTTCTATTAAGAGAGATGGCAGCATGGAATATGCTTGACATACACCTAGAAAATACTGTGTATTTGGTAGAAATGGAGTTCAAACCCTTTTTAGCAAATATACTGGCAACAGTTTCAGCAGAAAGTAGTATCAAAGTTTAAAAAAAATAATTAAGTTTCACATCCTGTCTCAAAACTGAAACTAGATTTCAAATCATGCATCCCTCTATACTAAAAGCAGGACTGTGCATCACTCTATACTAAAAATAAAATATTTATTGATTGAGAATGTTGGTCTTTTACTCTAAATATTCTTTTCTTCATCTATATAGTTTTTCCTCCTTGCTGATAAGCTGCTGCAATACAATTCAAGAGACAAGGTGTCTTGTTTGCTTTTTTATTTCAGCATGTCTAAGAAAGACCTTTTAAAGAAGAAGCTAAACTGATCAATTCACCCAACATACCTCTGTGTTCATAGCACACTCCTTTTGTTCCGAATTTACAAACCTTCTTTCCTCTTTTGAATGAAAACTAGAAAAGCAAAAATGTTTGCTTTCACTACTTTTTAGCTGCACTGTTTCTTTGTACTACCTGTCGAGGATGAAATATTAGTACGTTAAACATTATTTCTTCTTTCATTTTACAGGTGACCTGTTATTTTTGTTTTCTGGGGTTTTTTTTTTTCCCCCCTTTCTCTAATGTACTAATTAATAACTGAGTGCTAATAAATGTTGTAGTCTGGGAGGGAATAGGAACACTCATAAAAGATGTGAACTCATTCTTGATCATTCTTGAGGCTTTACGTGGGTGCATGTTTTGGGGCTGTTCTGTGTTTTGTGAATACAATAGAAGTTAGCTGGAACAGGACTGTCTTGGGAGTCAGTTTGTGTTTATTTTGGTAGTATAGAGGCTTTTGATTAAGACTATGCATAGTACTCATTTTCTGGGCTTATTTCTTTGAAGGCATTTTCTTATTAATTTGGCTTTAACAAGAAGTATGCTGTGCCAACATTTTTTTTGGTCAGCACTATTGAGCCATTGCTTTCTTTTTCTAATCCTAGAAGCAGTATATAATGCAGATATTATCTTTCTGATAACTCAAGATTGTTCTCAACATCACATCCATGATGTGAACACTCACTTTTTCTGAGTGTTAGGCCAAGACTAGCCAGATCTCAGAGACAGGAAATTATTCCTGGCATTAATTTTGTTTTGTTTTTTTTTTTCTTGAGTTGGTTCTCTTTTTTCATTTGCCACCTTAAGCTGTTATTTTCTCTCATTCATTTATGCCCTTGTTCAAATGAAAATTATGAAAAGTCATATAAATTAATGGATGTTTTTTGTTTTTCTGAGTGTTATCTTTATGGTAAAAGAGCCTGCTGTTCTCATGATCTTTAGCTGGTCAGTTATTCTTTGTCTGTATTACAGGGTTTTTCCCTCTCACACCAGTATAAATCACAAGGTGTTGGTGTTAGTAATGCCACAGTCAGGATAAATCTAACACTTTTAGCATTCTTTCTGAATTCTTGACCAGGCTTTTAGCTAATGATATGTCAGCATAAACTGTGCAGAAATCAATAGTCACCTAGATCATCATGGACTGGGCCCAAGGTATTATGTGATTTAAAGCATGTTATTTTTTCTGCAAAAAATGATTTTATGTACTATTGATTTTAGAGTTATACTGCTGTTTGGGTCCCTATTCTCTTTTGTACTCCTTTTCTAGAGCAGTGTTCAAGGACATCATGAATACCTCAAATCTGGAGGGCAAGCCATAGCTTGTGATGTACTTGTGCCAGTAGCAGCATCTGCTGTTTGCTATTTTCTTTGGACTCAAATTTGAGATGGCGGAAATTTGCACATGGTGATCTCTTGGATATTGGCCTCTGAAAAATGTGTCCCTTGGGTTTTGAACATGTGGTTATGTTCTGCCATGTGATGGTTTTCTTTAGAGATGTGTGACTCCTACATTTGATCAAGATTTAATTCTGACATGAACCCTGTTCAGTTCTCTCTGTATTTGAGTTTCTCAACAACAGAGCTCTAGTGACTTCAGCAAAGGCGTTACTATCTCAAATAGTAAATTAGGCTGTGCAAGTATCTTATTCCCTTCCTTCCTTCATCCCTTCCTGCCTTCCTTCCTTCCTTCCTTCATCCCTTCCTGCCTGTCTCCCTCTGTCCCTCCTTTTTCAGCAAGCAAACATTGTGTCTATCTGGTTGTGTAGACGTGTGCGGATGAAGCAGAATCGGTGAACCAGTTGTGATTTACAACAGTCTTAAATGTACTGCAGACCTGAGGATAAGACATAAAAATTCTGTGTTGCAGAGATTTGGAACCCACAAAACATCTCATCTTAACTGTGTAATGTAGCTTGTATTCAACCCAGTTATCACAGTGCTGAGACCAGCAACTTCTGTTAGTTCAAAGGTAATTTTTCTCAGTTTAAGGATACATGAACTTCTCTGACTCCTTCAAGAAATAGAACACACAATGTAGCAAATGAAATAAAGTAAAAATATAGGAGGAAACAGAAGCTGTGCATGGAATATTAAGAACAAAGAACGGGTCCTGTTACAGTTTACACCTTCTCATTGATTTTCAGAAGCATTAGATGGTTATGCAGGGACGTAAGTTATGGAAAATTGCTTTGAGCTGTTTGAAAGAAACAGCAAAAATTAATGTGCATCTCTGCATGTTAAACATAAACTTGCCAGTCTCATTGCTCTATCTTCTTCAGGGGTCACTGGGATAAATGGTTTAAATTCTCTGCATACCTCACTTTATTAATTAGACATGTTTTTCACATCAGGATGCCTGCTTTTTTTGCCTTGATTTCCTTCTAGTTTTCATGCTTTCTCATGCTGGATTACATTATAAACCGAGAACAGACTTATATAATATCATACTGTAACAGCCAGTAAAAGATTGTCTGTTGCCTGGGTATACTAGGTATATTTTACAAAAGCTACTGAGAAATAGGCAAAAATGGTTTGAGAATGAAAAAAGAAGGCCAGATATAAGTGGAGCATACTCCTGCAGGCAGTTCCTCAGCCAGGGAAGTTTGAGTGAAAAAATAGTCAAGGTCTCCTGTCTCTGATTCATACCTTACAAGAGGTTTCTTTAATGATTGTTCTTTTGTGTAGCCAAAGCAATGTTCATTTGCCATTTATTTATGGTTTAATACTAATGCATCAGGATGAAAATTGAATGAGGAATAAGGTTAAATGGGAGGCATGCCCTGACATAGAAACTACAGGGTTGATGAGTGTCTCCGAAAGCTGACTGAAAGGAAATATTTTTTCAATAGATCTTGCAAGTAACAACAGAAATGAACTGATCACTTTTTGGTTTAATGGTACATTTAATTCTGAATTACAGGGGATCTCTTTTGGAAGTGTTTCTCATTTCAGCATTAATACTAGATGACTTAATTGAGATCAGTGTTATTGCAGTGAATAATTGCAAATAAATTAATATAATTACAGGGAAATAAAAGTGTTAGCAATTTAATTTTTACATTTAAGTCCTCATTGCCGGGATCCTATCTGTTCTCTCTTGCATTAAGGTCTCTCTGCTTACTCCTCCTTATACTCCTCTACTGCTTAGGTAGAGTTTGTAATTCTGGTGGTTCATGTGTAAGGCATATTGTAATTCCCAGGGGGTTTTGCTCATACCCACCTGTCTGTGTGCATATTGTTAGACTTCTAATGTGGTATCAGAGATGTCCTCATAAATCTTAGGGGACCGATTGACTATCAGTGATTTTGCTGAGTTTTACAGAGGAGAAAGAGACTGTAAAACTTGCCCATGGTTGAATTTGAGTATGTGAATAATGGTTTCAGCCCAAAAGTCTTTTTTTTTTTCTATCTCCACTCATTTGTGCTGACATAAGTCTAAAGTAACCTGTTCAAGGTCAGTGGAATTGCATCAATGTAAAATTCGGGCAAACAAGAGAAGAATCAGGTTTCCATGTGTATTTCTCCTAGGAGAGCTCTTAGAATTTCATGGTCAGCAAGGTGAGAAATAATTTTCCTCATTTTGTAAATGCAACTCAAAAACAGGCTAAATTTGTTTTGACTTTTGCAGTCATACTTCTTCCATCTAATGTGAATGAATCAGATAAGGAGGATTCCTCTGCCTGTGTGATTATACAACTCATATTTGTAAATTTGAAGGAAGAATAGAGAAGAACGATTTTGGAGTCTGATGGAGAATCCTTATTTGATAAAGAAAGGAGAGGAGTTTGACCTATGTTACTTGAAAAGCTCTTATTAAAAGTAACAGGATTATTTAAACTTTAGCTTCCTAAGTATAGATATTTAAACTTAGTGGAGAAGGTTATTCATTTTTCTTAGTGTTTGAGGAGGTTACTGGCTTTAGAAGGAAATTTTGAAATTTCTCTGTGAATGTCTTGGGAAGCATCAAGGGAACTTGCTTTTTCAGTCTCTTTAACTACACTTCCTTTCAGGAACAGACTTTCTCAGTAGGATAAGGATTTTAGTGCTTGGCTGAAATCAAGTTAATGAAGGCTGGCTAGGGGAATTCCTGAATTTGGGAACCAGTATAGTCCATCATGCTGTATAAAACAAACTGGGAATATTTTATTATTTTGTCTTGATGATGCCTGATGAGCCTGGCCTGTGATGGCTGGGTATGTGCTACTATGTGTTAGAGGAGACTTCTGCAGTCCTTCCCATTCAGCTTTGCAGGAATGGACTGGAGCACATGTTACCACAGCAGATACCCCAAAGACCATGGTTTTTCTACACTACTGATAGATTTTATATCTACACATTGCAGGAAGGCTCTCCTGGGTCCCATATTTCCATGAATGGTGAGGAATGTTCTTTAAACTTCCATTCTGCTCTAATCCTGAAGAATACATAATACTTTTTAACTATTAAGCCCTATTGTGAGAGTGAGTTTTGGCTTCAGAGTATGGTTTGTGAGTTTGCAGGTGTTTAGCTCCACTGAAACCACTTTATCTGTTTCTGCATTTGTCACCAGTCTAGCTTTATCTGAAGGAAAAACTGGCCATGAGAGAGAGCTGAGAGGCTTTTGATTGCAAAACCAGAAAATGCTGAACAAACCCCATGACTTTGATATGGAAGCCTTTGTGAATTCAAGTCCCCATTTTTTAGCTATACAGGTAATTGGTGTCTGGCAGCTCATTTCTGTTGTGTTTCTTTGGCTTAGCTTTGTGTTAATTACCTAAATTTACTCATTTAGAGACAATGCTGCATGTGATTTGGCATGCACATGTTTTCCTAGGGACTTTCATGTATGTTTTTCTGCCTACACTGGAAGATGCTTTTAGTGTACTGTACTTCAAAATGTTGCTGTTTTAGTCAGATAAACAAATATTATGATAATGAAAAGTCCATGAACAAATGGTGACAACAGCAGAGCACTAAACATAAGAATTAATTAGCAAGAACAGTCAGCTATCCCAGATGTCTGATGTAATTTTTGAAGAGAGAACTTGAAATATTTAAGGCTTTCAAAACACCACTTAGGAGACTGAAAAACACTTTAACATCTAGATTACAAATGTGATCTCTCTCTTAGCTACTGGCTTATAAATGAATGATACCAAGACTTACATGCCTACAGCTCACCAGTTACAATAAAAAGACAATTCCTTTACTGGTTTTCTGGACTCTGTGTTTCTTCCCAGTTCTGATTTCTTGTCAGGATGAGCCAGGGAGCCAATGGGTGTAGGAATAATTCCTCTCATTGTCAGTAGATCAGACCTGTGCATGTTACACCAATTTATAGTATCTTGTTTTGGAAAGTGGACCCAGAAATCATGAGGTGTCATGCTGAAGCATGAGCATTTTCGTCTGTGTTTCCCCCCATTTCTTTTACCACAGCCTTTTCTGTGCTACAACTTCTGGACACATCTGTTCTTACTTTGCTGATGTTTCAAGGATACATTTATAAGCCAGTTAAAGAGTGAGGTCCTGCTGTGTGTGTTGAGGTCCAGGTATCTCAAACAATGATTTACCTCTGATATGCCCTAAGACATAATTTTATTTGGTTTAAGTAGCAAGTAAAGTTGCTTAGAGACTTCAGTTATCCTTGGTCAGCCTGAATCTGTGTGCATCAGTTTTTTATCTAGTGGACATGTGCTGGTACAAAATATACTCTGTAAATATAATTTCAGTTGCCAACCTTGGCAAGGAGGAGTCTCTGGGGTTTCCAGTGTTCCTGGCAGATATTGCCAGACTGTGGCTTAGCTACTTAGGAAAGAGGACAAACTAGATTCCCTATTGCAGACTTTCTCATAACCATATGCAGTTGAAGTACAGCTGACAAAGGTATCCTCATATATACTGGGATACAGAGATACACAAGCAGCTGCATTTTTTCTTCTTTCATTGTTGCTAGGCCAAGGCTAACTCCAGCTTACTCCTAAAGAAACACTGTTCAGAGGTGTTCTACCCACCTCACATGTGACCCTAGGAGATTTTAAAAAAATCTTGCCTCTCTTAGTTAAGCAGATCATATCATGGCAGGAGTTCAGTTCTCTGAGGAGTTAATGTGAGGTTTAACTTCATTGGAAATGAGAATTGTCCCTGTGTGCTGAATGAGATTTGTAAAATGAGGAAATACTCACTAAAGCAGAGCATTGGCATATTTTCAAATTAAGATCACAGTGAAAATGAATTCAGTGCACTCTGGTTAATTAACTAACTAGAAAGGTATGAGAAATTCTATC
>VWYO01006653.1:49339-75810 GCA_013400275.1 Rhadina sibilatrix
TTTTTTTTTTTTTTTTTCCCCGAGAGATTAGATAAGGATGTGCTGTCTACACATATGCCTCTTTATGGCTGCTGCCTAAGTAAGTAAAGTTCTGTAACTTCAAGATAAGGCAAACACGACAGCCAGAAAATATGCTCTGGGAAAACCTTGTGCAAATGAACACTTCATCTTACCTTGGTGGTGGAATGAGAAAGTCACACCTAAAATATGTTTTAAGTGACTCTGCATTCAAAACATATTTCTGTCTTCTGACCTGAGGCTAACTAAGGTGCACAGCATGAAAATTTAAGCTAGCCAAAAGGATGTATTTACAAGCTAAACAGAAATTATACAATCCTGAGAGCGAGGACCCCTCTATTCAGCTATAATGTCTTTTGCTTAATTCAAATATCTAATGGAAAATTCTGTGATAGACCCTTTCTCTGATGCTACCCACTAGCAATATCTTTACTGCAAAGGGAGCACAGAGATTGACTCTGAGGTTTTGCTGATTAGATCAGGGAAGATATAAAGCTCAGCTGCTTCCTTTTAATTCTGTAATATTACCTATACACCCAAGTTTTGTTAGGACCATGATTGATTACTCTTTCTCTCTCTTACACCTTTGTTTGTTTTACTGCTTTTATACTGTTTTCTTTTGACTTTGAAGTAAAATCCTGCCCATGGAGTGTCCGAAATATTCTTGCTGGCATCCTCCTGGCACCATAGCCACAGGGTTCTGGACAGGCATGGGAAGGTTCCCTCCATCCCTTAGTCTAACCCGTCCTTGCTCCTGGCCTGACTGCACATTCCTATCATAGCTGTACAATATGGCCTGTCTCAATGCATCATTATTTCACTGTCCAGATTTTCCTAAATGCCATGTATTGAGACAAAACAGCTCTGTGGCACAGACTGTTCTGCCTAGCAGTCAGTCAGTCAGCTACGTCCAACTCCCCATGCGTGCTGCTCTACAGAAGCATAGAATATCCTGAACTGGAAAGGACCCACAAGGACCCACAAGGATCTTCAAATCCAGCTTCTGGCTCTGCACATGACAATCCAAAAATTACACCATGCGCCAGAGACAGAGTGTGAGTAGGGGAGGACATCCTTGAGCAGGCCATAGCCTTGCCGAGGTGCCTCAGTGGCTGGGACGATGCTGCGGCTGCAGGCAGCTGTCAGGTGAACAGTGCTGCCTGGCAGGGCAGAGCAGCGGGGGAGCCAGGATGGGCATGATAACTCCAGCTGCGTTAGTTGGCGAGAAGGCAAGAGAAGAGTTGCCACCAAGGCTCTGAGGTGCTCCGTAGTCTTTGAGAAGGCCATTATGTAGTCTGCCTGTGGTATGTATGGTCACATTTTCAGCTGGTGGGCTGTTAGTTACTAGGCATGGAAAGGGAAGAAGACACCCAGATGGAAGAAGACATCAACTTGTTTTTATTGACATTTTTGCTGAAAAAGATGGTATTGAAAGAATCAGTTTCTCAATGTAACTATCACAACCGTGTCAGTTTCCTCAGCATGTGGCATCAACAGTATTGTTTTAAATGCTGTTTATTCTTTTTTAAGCCAATACTTACAATATTTTTAATGCTACTTTAAGCATTCTATTTCCCCCACCACCTTGCAGTGACCTGCTTGATAGCATTGCATACCCTATCCTTGGAGGAGGTGACACTGAAAGGCTAACTGACCTTTCCCGCAACACAGAGAGTAAAAGAAGAGTGCCAGGACAGAAGGCCCACCAGGGATAGAGAAGGAAACTGGGGAATACTGTCAGTTTCTAATCTGGGATTTAGGTTATATTTGGACTCACTACACATGCTTGGTTCTGGAAAAGGCAACAACTTGTAATTGTACTTACATCTGTAGAACAGATTTTGTGGATCAGGAGGCAGTTGTGGCAGTGCCTGAATGTGCTGAGGGCTGTACAGAGGAGAGCTACAGACCCCAGTACAGAGTGGGGATGTCTTTTCGGACTTCCAGAATAGCATGTTGGGAACAATGCCTTCTCGCTGTGAGAAGGGAAAGAAGCCTTGTACCCTATTTCTGTAAGTCTTGCTTCTCTTTATGCAGGTTGTAATGAGACTGGAAAGAAGGGCACACATTTTACTTCAAATTATAGAGATAGGGAGTCTCTTTATAGTCCATTTGTGGTTGCTGTCAGGCACCCCTGATAGAACCCTTGCACCCACCAGCAAGGGATGATCTCTGTGCATGACTCTGCTAGTGAGGCAAGAACTGATGCTTTGCTGAAGCTACTTTTCATGCTGGTGCCAAGGATAAACACTGTGAATAGTTCTGAGCTGCTGAAAATTGCACCTGATGAATATTTGACAGGATGAGAAGGTTCAGCTGAATGCACATCTCTGTTGATTTATCAGTGGCTTGCACAATGGCAACACCTAAGTACATAGATCCATGATTCCAGGGAATGTACATCAGAGTGCAAAACCAAAAGGACTTCCTGAAGACAACAAAGAAACCACTGTTGGTACTTCTGATGGCCTCTGAGACAGGCAAGATTTTTGTCTCTGTGCATAAGCACAGCAAAGTGTGGGTCCCTTCCATAACACATTTGAAAACATCCTGATTGCTTTTAGGGACAGAAGTTCTCAGGGCATGATAAAGTGAAGGGCACATGGCCTCACAGTCTTCTGTGGTAAAGACAGGTACATAGAACTGAATTTCTGCTCAGTCTGAAAGGGTGGAATAGAGAAATGGCACAAATGGTCCAACAAGCAAAAAAAGATAAAAATGGGCCAAGAGATTAAAATAGGAGTAAAATCAGAACCTAGAAGCTGATGTACTGCCTCTCTGGACCTGGAGGCTTTGCATCTAGAATTTAGGCATCTTCTGCTTGTCAGCATTCTGTGTGGACAGCAGCATAGTTCACTATGCTTGCAGCACACGCCCAGACCAACCACTGCCTCAGCGGTGGCAGGCTTCAGCCATGTGGATGTCATCTTAGCAAATCTGAGGGTGGCTGACGTGTTTCTTTTTATGGAATGTAAGCCTGTGATTCCTGAGATAAAGGTACTAGTTCTTAGACAGCAACAAGATACATCTTTAGCCTGGTAAGTTCCCACGGTTCTTCCCTTAAACCTTGTAAGTCACCATCTCTTTGCAATGCTGGTAGAAAATAAAGTGGTGGTAAGCAGTATGTTTTCACTAAGATATTATTATATATATATTTCTGACCTAAGGTTGCTCCAGGCAGTGAAGAGTAGGGAAATATTGAGGTCTGTTATGCCTGCAGTAAAGAAAAGTATGGTGGGCATCAGACCACTTTTGGAGTGGCCTTTGAGAACCACCTAAGGGAACAGCAGAGCTAAAGTTAATAGGACCTGCTTCCAGTGTATAGCATTAATTGTGATGAAAATTGGCATGATTGGGCCCATTCAGTCGTAGGAATCTCACATGGAAGTTATTTACTGTGTGTATGACAAAACTGCAAACTACTGCTATGAGAAGGTTAGAGAAAAAAGAAAGGCTTTAATATGTTGAAATTATACTAATGGGAAGTTCTCAACCTTGAAGAGGATCAGGATTTTTAATATGACCACTTAAAAGAATAATACTGCTCTCAGCAAGTCTTTCTGTTCAGAATTAATTACTTTGCTGGCACCTGATTGACAAAGATGTTTTTTGGTATCAGACACAACACAGTACACAAGGACATATATTTTCTTATTGGAGAGCAACAGATTATTGCCTGCACTGCTGTTTTTAACATCACAACCTAAATGGCTTTTATGTTCTGAAAACAAAAAGCAGGGAGGAGAAAGAAAAGCTTTTGAAGAAAAAAACCTTCCAATAACCCCCATTAACTGTAGAGGTCATTGAGGCAAAATGAATGGGACTAGAAATCCGCTAAAAGCTACAGTACAAGGTACATTGAGACTGACAAGCCTTTCACCAAGTAGTTACAAATGGGACTAATTGTTTAAACTTGTTAGCCATTGCCAGAGCCTCTGATCCTTGAGTCAGCTATGGAGGCTATGGCAGAAATCAATAAGGCATTGCACACAGTGAACTGCTAGACCATATAGATTGCCTGAAGGGAATTGCTCAGTTCCCTCCGGTCTGGAAACTGAAAGCAGGCAGCTGAATCTCCAGAAAAATTGAAAACACCAGCCTGGGGCAATTTTGGCAATGGTGAGGATAAGGGGAGGGAACAGAAATCCAGCATGAGAGATTACAGGCTGGACTTCTGTGCTGTGGTGAAGCTTGTGGTGGATGTTCAAACATAATTAGCATTAGCATTAAGAAGCTAATGACCTGAGGCTGGCACTTTTGTTTCAGAAGTAACGAAAAGCTTGGCAGTACCACCACTGGTATGAACAGTTGGATAGCAAAATACGTATAAACTACAGCTGCTATGGAGAGGAGACATCTCCTAAGGCAAAATTCTGAACTGTTGGAGAAATTCCTTCCCTTTGGCACATTTTGAAAGGTTCCTGTTACATTGATCAGCTGCTTTCAGGTGGAGTACTACAATGTTTCAATTAAATGAAGCATGTTTTTGTAACAATTTTAGACAAGCTACAAATTGTAAGCAAGCTGTGGAAGTGAAATGTTGGTACTTGCAGGCCCACAGACTTTAAAAGACAGGCGCCATTGCTAGACCTGATGGTCTCCTTGCCATTAGAGTTAGTTGTATCCTCCATTTCTGCCCAGTGTTGCACAAAATACTGGCATGCATGCTACACCCCTAAGTTTTGAAAAGGCATCTCTTGTCTCTTACAGTCTCTCCACTGCTCCTTAGGTGCTCTTTAGATTATGTTCTCTCCCTTGCAGAAGTTTAATAATGCAGCGCCATGTGGCAGCTGGCTGACAAACTCTCAGTGTTATTCTAGACTGCTCACTCCTTTTCACCTCTCTTTTGACCGTCCAAGACAACTGAAAATTATTCACATCAATTTGTTTCAGTTTTTTTGTCTAACTATTGTTGTTCCAGAATACTCAATAGCTTGGCAGCCAAAGAACTTCACAGTTTAAGGAAGAATTGAAAATGAAGATGCTTTTCTGATTCAGAAAGTGTATGGATGAACATATGCTACGACAGATCCAGACTCAAGTTTTGATTGGGTTGTTATCTATTCTGAAGAAGGTGTGCATATGTACTTATGTCCTCATACCTCTTTCTTTCTTTCTTTCTTNGTTCAGAAAACTTTTGTGAGTTAAAGACTGTCTTGTACAGGGAAAGCCTGAATGACATCTTTCCTGCTGGAAAATGTTCAAATGCAGGAAAGGCAAAAATTGTCAAGATTGTGAATTTATTGCTGTCACTGTTTTCATCTCTCTCTTATACACAGTGCATTTTGCCCAGGTTTTCACTACTCTGAAAATGACTATTGTTATAGTTGCTTGATTGCTTATAGAGAAAAAAGAAGATGACAGCCTGTTAGAGGTCACTAAGGACCTTTTTCTGAAAAATACTTCCTAAGTGATACAGTAAAAATCTGGTGTGGTTAGAGAATGATGAAGAAAGTAAGTTTCAGCCAGATAGTGTGGCTTGTTTTTGTTCTTAATAAGCTGTATTGGACATGACTAAGTTTTTCTAATTCCTCATCAGACTGGGGATAACATTCTAGAAAACCTATGTGCACCGGGAGTAAAACAGCAAAGTCAACACAGGTAAAATGAGAATCATTATCATACATGATTTACACGGAATTTCCTTAGTGAATGACATGAGAGCCAACTAAGTGGTACTATTGTCGTATGTGCATTATTCTGCATGGGAACTTGACAGAAAGGTTATTTCAGATGTAATTCGTAAAGGCCAATCAATGTAATAGGACATTTGCAGTGATGCACATGACTGAAGGGCTCTGCAGTAAGAAGTGGGCTGATTGTGCTAAATCCCATCCAGGCCTTTTTTCTGACAGATCATGGTATGACCATGCTTCAAGAAATTGATAGTGTCCAGAAAGAGAGTTTTTTGAAAGCAGTTTGGTATTTTTCCTTTCATTTGTTCTTGGACAGATTTACTCTAGAGAGAAAAGTATAATTATACAGTGCTATGGCAGTTTATCACTCTAAATAAAACTTCTCATTTATCTGGCTTTACCTGGCTTTCAATTTCTGCAACACATCTGTCACAATCTTATCATGAATTGCTGGCAAGCATATGCAAGTTGATAGCAGAAAAGTCCTTCAAATGCAGAAAAGCCTCCCAATGAGGTCAAGTCAGTCATAAGTGTCTTGGTGCAGAAGCAGTTGATGGTTAACACGAGCTAAATCTATAGAAGAGAAATCAATTCATTTCACTTACAAACCATATGCCTCCTGCTTTCTTTTGCATAACCACAGTAAAGGCTCAGAAGTAGGGATATCAATAAAACCATTAAGCAGTAATTTTTCTATCTGTGGTTCAACATCATTTTGACTGAATACCTAACACAGCTTTTGCAGTACTGGAGAATCTTTTCTGTGAATGTGTTTTTCCATAACTCTCTTAACTTCCTAAACTTTTGAAAATGTACAGCAAGCATAACATGAAACCTCAAAACAATCTCTCTGCATTTATTCCACTTCTTTATGGTAAGTGAATATTCTGTCAAGTTGCTCTGACTGCCTGGTTCTTCCTGCTGCTATACTGAACCATATAAGGGCTTGCTTTTTGTTACCTTACACCATTAATTAATTTTAAAAGACTAGGGGCAACTCTCCCTTATGCTTCCTATGACCTTTTGTCGTAAGCTTTGACTGAAAAATATTTTTTGTGTTCTTTGTGTATATGTCATGTATTGGAGTCCTGAGTGAGAACTCCTGGTTAGCAGGAGTTCTGGACTCCTGGTCCAGAAAGTTAGGTGTAGGTGGTGGTGTTAGAGGACATGTTTAATTCTGTTTCTTGTGATGAAGACTAAGTTACAGATGGGATATGTGAGCTTTCAAGAGTAAATTTACTGGAGAAGAAGGCACAGTGATATGAATTAACTTTCCATTATGAATGTTCCTCATGGTGGGAAAATTTGGTGATTCTGTGTTTTCTGATTATAGCAGTGCTGGATTGATTCATAGAGAGCAGGCTGTGCCCCTATCTTCATAACTCCATTTTTGTTGTCCTCTGTGTATTACGGCTGTGGAAAATTTTTGATTGAGGATGAAAAAACAGCTCTGAAAGTAGCCTGGGGATTATGGAATGGCAAACTTAAAATTATGAATAGAATTCCAATTCTGTGCCTCCATGAAGAGAAAGACTTTTAATTCTTGTAGTTGAGGTCTGCAAGTGACCCAAGTCCCTTTACTCTGCTTAGCATGAAGCTGTAGTGTTTTCAATCAGGTAGAGCTTTTTAAGACTGCTGCTGTTTCAGCTGTGGTTGTCAAACAAGGAAGTAATGAATTTGTATATTCATATTGTCTGAGATCAAGAACAACATTTTAGCCAGTCACAGAGAGAGGGTGGGATATGGACTGAGCTTATGATAAATTGAAGTATTTTCCCCAATATGGTCTAAAAGAGCACCACTGTGTGCTGCAGAATAATACAAGGGATTGAGAGCAAGGCATGAAGATCTATTGTCAAAGAAAATAAACATTTCTTATTGATATATTGCCACACAGGTGCACAGCAGTGCACTCTGGAGTCAGGGTATACCTGGCATTGCTTAGGCAAATCCAGCAGTGCATTCAATCAGGAGAGGTGATGGTTACACCTTCTGTAACAGCTGGGATAAATAAGTCAGGACAAAAAACTGTTACTGGCTGAGATAATTTCAAATTTAGTGACTTCCAGACATATAATTCTAGATAAAAACCAGCTAAAATTGTGCAATTTTTTTAACAAATCCCTGAATGACTAAGTTATAAACTTAGCAACAATACAGTAATTCCTCATGGGGGTCTTGCATTTTGTCTCTTGTAGAACAGTGAAAAAAATCATGCACTGCTTCTATGGCTCATCACAAAGACAGTACTCAAGGGTTAAAAGTACTTGTTCAGATTTATTCATGGTTTAATGTATTGTGACCTAGTTAATTCTTCTTGGTTGAAAGAGTTATGAATTTCACACATTTGTCAAAGCAGTCCCCTTACTATTACAATATAAAGAGACCTTAAACCTGGCAGAGTCACCCTTTTCAGGTTTCTTACTACAGTTTTAGAAGGGTGAAGGCATCTTTGTATGAGCTGAATTCAAGGCTCCATATCTCAAAGTGTCCTTGAGTATATCCCATCTTTCTATTAATGGATAAATGCCAGATAAAGATGCTATGGACATAATTAAATTTTATTCTCCAAACTCCATGTTTCATTGTGGAAATATTTCAGCCTTTATTATATAATTTGATTTAACAGCAGAATCTTAGAGACCAGTTCTTTCTCTGTGGCCTCTTTCCCTCTAGGATAAGAACTGTTAGGGCAGTGTAGTTTTGTTTGTTCATTTATTTTGTTTAAGTGCATGCAGCTTTCCACTTATGTGAAAGAAGGCAGATTAAATGTGTTTTTTACTTAGACTTGAAAACACACAAGTTTGGGATGATCTTTAGTTGTTATGGGAGTTTGTTTAACAGCTAGGCCTGTCCCTGAAAAACTTGTTTCAGCATGGTTACTGCTAGACTTACGTTCACCCAGTTATTTCTTTGCATCAGACTAGCAGAATGTTCAATAGTTTGGATAGCAGTATCTCACCTATGGGTTAAAGTGTAATAAAGAAGTATTCAGTTGTAAGCCTAAAACCTTGTGTAGAGTTTATGCTTAATTTTATTGTGAAAATTCCAATGAAAAATTAAGATATTCTTAGAAATATGGGGAATTTCTTCTGGGTGATTTTTATCTGCTTTTTATCATACAAGTCTGTACTCAGGGTGTACATTTGGTAAGAACTATGTTTGTTTTCAAAGTTATCTGAAAGGGATATGGCTTAGAGCATGGTCAATGGGAATTCTTTCACTCATGGCTAATCAGTCTAATCCTATGTTATGAAATTTGGAAGACTTGAATTAGTTCAGTTCATCCCAGACTGCAAAGTTTTGTCAAAACAACAAGTGATTGGCAGCAGCTTCATGAATAAAGATGGAGAGAATATATTACTGCACTACTTGCTCCTTGGCAAGCTAATATATAGGCAGATTGATGCAAACACATTGATTGTTTAAACTTATTTTGAGGAAACTGGCCAAAGGGTTCCAGCACTCTGTTCAGTTCAGTAGCTTGAAAAATACAAAATAGGCATCTTGATATAATCCTGCTTCCTATGTTATTATTTTGATCTAATGCCTGGAAATAATGTTTTGGCAAATCAGACTATTAGCCTGTGTGTTCTTCTGACTAACCTATCTTGTCCTGGAATTAAAATCAAGAATGTACAGCACTAATTATATCAGAATTCTCTACCTACATGCTTAATTGTCACTCTGTGACAATTTCTAAGAAATTAGAAAGAAAATAACCTTGAAAACATGCTCTTTATTCAATGTGAGGCTGAATTCCATATCTCCTCAGTTTTTAAGGAAAGCTCTGACCTTAGATACATAAATGCAGGTCAGATAAACAACCTCCTTTTGATGGATGGACACAGAGCATCCAAGATTTTGAAGGTTGTAATTCCTGCAAAATTCCTGTCAGAATGTGGAGCAAACTATATGCTCAATCAAATACTGAAAGTAAATAAAGGTGGCCATATTTTATTGCTGGATCAGCATGTTGCCTTTCCACAAGTCAGCTTAAAATTTTGCTTTTATATGATGTTCCAATTTAAAGAATCACAGGAATTTCAGATAGTTTGCAATAGATTTCCGGCATTTGCATGTCTTCCAGTGTTAACAGAGTAAGTGTACCTGGAGCAACACCCTGTGGAAGTGTTAAAGTTACTTTGGAATGAATTGGAGGTGTGTGGATTTATTTATATTTGTATTGTATGTATGTCTTTATTTCAAGGCCAGGGTTCCTAAAATATTCAATCATTTTTCTCTACAGTTTTAAATGGTGTGCAGCATCTATTGAATTTAATTTGTTTCCCTGGAGGCTTGCAGAGTAATGGTAGAGTTACTAAAGGAGAGCAGCTTCTTGAGGGTAGCTCCTAAACAAAGATATAAGTAGTTGCATACATCCACTTTCAGGACTGAGTTAGTTCAATGAGCCATTGTTTATGTTTGGAGATGGATGTGCTGTGGGATTAACTGACTTGAAGGGTGCCAAGTAAACTTTGAGTTTGTGTGACTCACAAGTCCAGTGAGTTAACAATTTTGCCATTAACTTAAAATGAAGAAAATGAAGTAAAAGCCAAAGATCTGACAGCTTGAGTTTTTATGAAAATGCACACCATGCATTAAGCACTCCCCTCCCCACCAAGTTGCACTCAAATTTAACTACTCAATGGTTTTGAAGTTAACACCTTGGCCTTTCAAATATTTGAACTATTTTTGAATTTACTAAGCAGTATGGAGCATGAATAGAGAATCAGTCACTTTTTATCTTTCAGGTATGAACTGTAGAAGGGGCTTTGACTTGGTTCCCATTGCTTGCAACAACTCCATACAATACTAGACTTGGGTAAGAGTGGCTGGAAAGTTGCCTAGCTGATCTGAGGTGTTTGCAAGAGAGATGAACACGAGCCAGTAATGTGAATGTGCCCAGGTAGCCTAGAAAGCAAATGACATCCTGGCTAATAGCAGAAATATTGTGGCCAGCAGACTAGTGAAGGGACTGTGCCCCTGTACCCAGCACTGGTGAGGCCACACCTCAAATCCCATGTCCAGTTTTGGGCCTGTCACTTACTACAGGACAGACATTGAGGTGTTGGGGCACGTCCAGAAAAGGGCAAAGGAGATGGTGAAAATTCTAGAGTGCAAGTCCTACGGGGAGCGGCTGAGGAAGATGTGGGTATTTAACCTGGGGAAAAGGAGGCTCAGGGGAGACCTTACTGCTCCCTAGAACCACCTGAAAGAAGTTGTAGTGGGGTGGAGGTCAGTCTGCCACAAAACAACTGATAGCACTTGTGGGATCAGTCTCAAGTTGTGCCCGCAGAGGTTCAGATTGGATATCAAGGAAAAGTTATTCACCAAAAAGATTGCCAAGCACTCCAACACTCTGCCCAGGGAAGTGGTAGAGTGACCATGTCTGGAGGTATTTAGAAGACAGGTACATGTAGCACTTGGGGACATGGTTTAGTGTGGGCTTGGCAGTGCTGGGTCAATGGTTAGATTTCATCATCATGGAGGTCTTTTCCAATACAAACCATTCTATGGTTTTATGATTCTATGACTCATGTACGCTAACTTAGCAAACCTGGAAACTTCTGCTGTAATGTTTTGGCACTAACATTGTCATTGCAGGATGTGTGTGATCTTCAGGCAGAACACAATTGCAAAGCACCATTAGCACGACATTCCTGATACAATAGTTGGAGAAAAGTATATCTGTGAATAATATGTGTGTTTTCACATTGCCTTGTCTGGATCTGTTTGCTAGTACATGTGTGAAGGTCTGTGTATGGGCAATTTCCTTCAGGAAGCTATTTCACAAAGTTTTACTGGATGAGGAATATTAGTCTGTGTGAAACTATGGTAAAAGCATGTTGTGATTGGTGAAGAAGGAGGATTTCACCTATTATCTTGATAATCCAGCTATTTTGGAAGATATGAGAAGGAGTTCTTATAAAGATATCTGCTGTATTTTAGATATGAATTATTGTTGTGGTCTGTCACACAGGGAAAAACTTAAAAGAAGAAATTAACCCCAACAATAAATAAAAAGGACTTACCTAGAATGTGTTTTATTTTCCAATAACTTCTGCTGAGAAGCATAAGGCTCCTTTGAGAGTCTCATTTTTTAGCACAAATTCCCACTAGACCAACAAACAATGTGTTATTATAATTTTCAGCCTTTTCTTCCTGGGAGTTATTAATTATGCATTTTTTAATTCTATTTTTTCCTCCAACCCCCATATTAAGTGGTTCTGCTAGTTATTTCACATCAGTTCATCCATATAAAGATGCCACTTTTCCCAAACATGGATTTGTTATTCTGCCTGTCTTAGCAAGCAGTAAAATGAAATTAAATTAAATATTGTCTCTCAATGTCTGCTCCTAAGCATCTCATAGCCAAAATCAGATCTTGCAAAATAATTGGGTCTCAAATGCTTTCATTTTCAACACAACTTAGATACCTAACACCTAACTACTTCTGATGACTAGGGCTTTTGGCTACAAAATGCAAAGAAATATCCCTAGCTCCATATTTAGACATCTAAAGGAGTAACCTGATTTTCAGGAACACACAGCCATTTTCAATAGGAGTAAGAGACACTTGGTATTTCCAAGAAACACAAAATCCTATGAAGCTTAAGTAAAGGTTGACTTTGACTTATTTGAACCTTGCCCTTGCTCTAAGAAGGACAGCAATGCATTTCCTCCTCCCCAAAAAGTGCACCTGAAATGGCTTAGAAAAAATGATGCTTTCTGCAATATTAAACTGGCCATTTGGGGAAGGAGACTTTTCTGTGAACAAACATAACTATTGCAAAAAATGAGTCACCAAAGCTGTTTTAAAAGCAAAAAAAACCCCCACGATAATGCAAAAATTGGATGTAGAAGGTTGTAGTTTATTTAACATTTCCTTTCTGGAGAAGTTCCCATGGACTCCAAAATGGAATAGGTAACCCTCATTTTTAAAAAAGGGAAATAACCCTCAGGATCCAGAGGCCGGCCAGTCTCACTTCCATGCCCAGTAAGATAACAGAGGATATCCTCCTAGAAACTATGCTTAAGTATGTGAAAAATAAGGAGGTGCTTGTTGACAGTGACTGCTGCTTCACTAAGAGCAAATTGTACCTGACAAATGTGGTGACCACCTATGGTGGGGTTACAGTGTTAGAGTAAGAAAAAAGCAACTGACACCATTTACTTGGAGTTATGTAAAGCATTTTACAATTTTCCAAACAACTTCTTTATCTCTCAGCTGGAGAAATGTGGACTTGGCAGGTGGACCACTTGCTGGATAAGGAATTGGCTGCATAGCCACACTCAAAAAGTTGCAGTCAATGGCTCGGTGTCTGAGTGGAGAGCAGTGGCGAGTGGTGCCCTCAGGAGCTGGTGTTGGGACTGGAGATATTTAACAGCTTTGTTGGTGACAGGGACAGTGGGATGGAGTGCACCTCAGCAGCTGTGCCAACAACACCAAGCTGTTTGGTGTCATCGTGCTGGAGGGCAGGGATGGCACCCAGTGGAACTGCAACAGGCTTGAGAGAGGGACCCATGTGAAACTCATGAAGTTCAGTGAGGCCAAGAGCAAGGTCAGAGCAATGCCAAGCACACAAGAGTAATCCAGTGCAAGGACCAGTTACCATGGCTCAGTTTAACATATGCTGCTAATATCAAGAAATGCCCTTTAATACTTACCTGTTCTCTTGGGGCAGGTTTAAGCTGTGGTATTATGCTAATGTACATAAGTAGCATCTTCTCCTTGCAAGCAAAAAAAACCCCAAACCCACCACAACCAACTTTGAAGAATTCTTAGTAGTTTTAAAATTCCATGACTTTGGTCAAAGGACTGAGAAACCGCGTATTAAGGATTTCAGGCCTGTCAGAAGCTTCTTCCAATAAGAAGGCTTCTGTCATTCACAGTTGGGCACGTTCAAGTTTTCCTGCATTACTTACCTTCATGCTGACAGCTTGAACGTCTCAGGGGACTGTGGGATTTTCTTTCCCCTTTTTTTCCTTTCAAAGTGTTTTGAGTGTCAGAGGGAGCTGAGGAGCAACGTGAAGGAGTGAGAATGAGATGGGTTTTTTGGTGTTTCAACTACTGTCTATTAAATTTCAAACAAAATATTGGCAATTTGTTAAGCTTTTCCTCCCTAACTAATATTTAAAAGCATTCAATTAAGGCTGTATAATGTGTTCAATGAGTTAAACTACCCCATGATATTAGAAAAATATTACATATATAAATAAAATACATCAAAGCATTAAAAAGCTATTACACACTCCGAACATAAAATGGCAGAGTAATGATGGATCCTGCCATGCAGCAAACATATTCAAAAATATTATCTTCCTGGTAATGAAATGCCATCCGTTTCATTTTAAGCTAAATACATTAGACATATCAGTGGAGTCTGTGCTGACACAGCAGTGAGTTGAAATTGAAAATCTGAAATTATATATATGATTGGACACAGTGTTAAAGTAATTTATAGGAAAAACCACAAATGTGCTGGGTCTGCACCTTTTCGTGAACTCATTTTAGAGAATCAGATAGAGAAAAACTCTACCATTTCTAATGTGCAGTAGAATGGCAGCTCGCCAGGACCCCAATATATTCAGTATGAGGGGCAGAAAGGAGAGAAAGAAAGAAAGAGGCTAGTGAGACTTGATTCAAATTACAACAATTCTGCATAAGCCATCAAGAAAATGGCATTCGTTTTCATTGCTGTGACCTAATATGATATAGCAGCTGTAGGAACTATATTAGCTATCAAGACAAGAGGGAGATAACGGGGAAACATTTAGAGAGGAACATCAGGATAGGGCTAATTTCAGCTCAGCTGCAGATGCTTTGCATGCTTTGCCATGGAGAGCAAAGTGGCAGCAGGAATCATTATGACAATCATCTGATACTCAAAGTTTAGGTTGAATTCAGTTTCTGCTGACTGGAATGGAGCCTCGATTATTACAAACACACGCACATACACACACTCAGGCACACACATACCCCTCCCCTTGACGCACACTGACAATTTTCATCTCTCTCACAAGTCTTTTAGTTTTCCTGGCTGTCTCGTCTTCAGTCAGCTAAAGAAAACCAAAGAAACAACAAGCATCAGAAAAGGTTTTGTCCTTGGAACAGCTCTCTAAGCCTTATTTTCAAATATCTTTTACCCTATTTCTTATAGTTCTTTCCTGAGTTCAGAATGCTTTTCATTTGGACTGGGAAAAGAATTTAAGAAAGAGGCAGTGGATCCTGCCTATTAATGTATGGATTCAGTCCTAACATTATTATTATAGTTGTCAGTGTGATGATTTATAGCTTTATATTTAGTTATTGCTTGTTAATCAGAAATAAGGTAATTGGTGTGATGCAAAATATAGACAGATGTTTTCACAGAGCACTTACTTGCTAAGCAGATCAGACACACAAGTTATTTTGGATTTTATGTTATTATCATACTTTATCTTCAACAAATACCCTACATTTTCCTGGTTTTTAAGAGCACCATTGCTCTGATTAGGCTTTGGGTGACCTAGTTCATGCCTTCCATTACCCGAAGAGTCTGCAGGAAAATTGATAAAGACATCTTTCAAGGACCTGTAGTGATAGGGCGGGGGGGGATGACTTCAAACTGAAAGTGAGTAGGTTTAGATTGCAGGTTAGGAAAACTTTTTCAGTGTAAGGGTGATGAGGCACTGGAACATGTTGCCCAGAGAAGCTGTGCATGCCCCATCCCTGGAGATGTTCAGGGCTGGGTTGGATGGTGTTTTGAGCAGCCAGGTCTAGTGAAAGGTGTCCCTACCCATGGCAAGGGGTTTGGAGCTAGTTGGCCTCTAAGTTCCCTGCCAACCCAAGCCTTCCATGATTCTATAATTCTATGATTTTCTTCAGAGATCACAGCAATCAGAAAACATGAAAAGAAGTGATGCCTGGGTCTTTGAAATATGTTTCATACAGTTCGATTGCACCACTGCTCTTCTGAACAGCAGTAAAAAAGTTCTTTGACAGCGACATATAAGCAGTCACTGCTTGTTTCTAATGATAGTAAATGTTCTCTTCAAATTTTTTGTTTGTTATCTGAATATTATAAAGAGGGATTTGTTTTGTTGATGGAACATCTGCAACATTTGTAGAAGCAACCCACTGCAGAAACTGGTAAGTTGTATTCTGCTCATCTGAAAGCTGTATCTGAATATTTATTGCACATAGGGAAAGAAGACATTGCTATTGTATTTTTACCACCTTGCCCTCACGCATAGTTTTCTTGGTGTCATGCATATCCATTTTGCTCTGGGCAAGTCAGAGAAAATCCACCACACCATCCTTCTGGAAGCTCCAGAAGAAGCCCGGAATGGTCTGTAACATATTTATCCCTTGGCTATAAATCCGACTTTGCTTCACAGCTCCTGTCTGATGACTTCACTTCTTCCACATTCTGTCAGGTTCCCTCTTCACAGTGTTGGGACATGGCTTTCAATCTCCAGGGATTCTGACTCATGTTGGATCCCAGAGGCATATTTCTAGTTTGACTTTGGGATCTTTAGAGGTCTGGTTTAGAGTGTTCCTGTACACTTCCTTTCCATCTTCTCAGAGAAGATACCACAGCACTTTTCCTTTTAGAAGCCTCTCTGTTATTGATATAATGAGAAAAAGATAACTTCATCTTAAAATCATTATTCTCTGTCTTTGTTTGTTTGTTTGTTTGTTCATCCCATGGAAAAAATTCATGCTCCAATTGGGAAATTTTGACACTTTTTGAGTATGACTCTCTACCCTGGGTATCCTTGCTAAGCCCTCAAGAAGGGCCGATGTTGACTGGAGCCTTTTCCTAATTTCACAACGCTGCTTTGTGGATAGTTGTCTTCTGAAGAAGCTATGAAAAAGAAACAGGATACATAAATGAAGCTAGCATATATATTGGAGCAACAGTGTAGGACAACATTTCAGCACTCCCCTGTTTATATTTCTATTACTGCTACTTACAAAAATATTTCCTTTGCTACATTCCCTTGTATATTATTGTCAGTGCTAAAGGTATTTCAAAATAAAATATTCAAAGAAGAAGAAGGAATTGTATCCTTCTCTCTTGGTTCTGATTATGTTTGTCCCAGAATATTTTAAAAATGAGAGGATTCCTATTCACTGTTACATTTACATTATTTGATGTTCACTATAATAAAATGAGGGCCATTGCTTTCAGCAGGTCACCTGGTTTCCATCACTGAAATGCTTTCTGGATATGTCATCTGATATTTGTAGGAAGAAGTACTGAAAACATAGTGTTTCTTCCTGGTAATTACTTACTAAACAGAATTAGTTCAGTACAGCTGGTGTTCAAGGAGATCAAAATTAATGAATGATTACAAATCTGTAATCAGCATTTTACAACCTACATATGTACTGGTGGATTTGTATACACAAGATGCAAGGACAACTATGAATTTTTGCTCTTTAAGAATCATTGAATAGGTTTTCTGCTGGGAAGTGAGATGTCTCATTCTCTCTGTCAGTCTGGTGATGGGTCATGATTTTTTTGTTTGTTCTACTACTGTTATTATGTTTCACATATGACTTGACCTGCAGGCTTAAAGGGAAACATGATATTTCTTTGCAGACAACAAATTCATTGCAGTCACTGTGACAAAAAACTGAAGCTAATATTGTTTTAACAGTCAGGGATTTTAACAAAATACAGCTCAAATCAGTACAATGACTCATAAAACTAGACATTTTGGCAAATCAGTTAGCAACTTACAGAACTGAACATCACTAGTCCTCAATGGGATGTCAATAACCCTATGAACAATGAAGTAGAAATATGCTATGGTCTACTACAATCCCACAGTAGGGTATTATCAGGCAAAAAATAGAGCGCATCACTGATATGATATCTAGATAGACTTACTCTCTGATAATCATTATTAACACAGTACCTTGCTTTTATTAAATGACTGTTTCATTGGTTAATACTTTAATTACACTATAACTGGCAAAGTTATTTAGACTGCAGATAATTGACAGGCATTTTTGAGAATGATGCTAAACTATACTAAATTAATGTGCCCAAACTACTTTTATGTCTGAAGATAAAATGTGAAAGCTGGTAAATTATTTGGACACCCTAAAACAACTACATACTCTTAAGCATTGGAATAAGCTTTCAATTTTGTATCTTTTCCTGAGATTGTTTTTATGTCCAGGCATAGTTTCAGAAGAGATATTTAGAGCCTCTGCCACAATATTGGGCCAGATCCTTATCTCCATGATACTGTCATAAACCTAGACTCTCTTGTTGATTTCAAGGAAGTTACTGCATGTTCACACCAATATGTGTAGCTCAGAGTGTTGGAGCTCTACTGCTATGGATAGTATTCAGTTTAGATGAAAGCGTCATCACAAGGTTGTGTAACTTTCCTGTTGCAAGTTAGAATACTTGTGCTATTTGCTAGCTAGTATTTCTCCTTGTAAGGGGTGGTTATGTTACTGGTGCTCTACTAGATACCTCTGTCCCACTTTTGCTCTCAGTATTACTGGGGAGGATGCTCTCAGGTAACTGCATTTATATTGGACCAACCTTTTCCTTAAAACTGAAAAAGAGATTAGCCAAGCTAATTATATTAACAGAGCTAGTTATTGCTAGAAAAAGATAATTATTAACAGTTTCATGATAACAAAAATGAGCATAGACTTTGCTCTTCATCAATGTGACGTCTGGAACGACAGGCAAGCTCCTACATCCATGGGACAGACTGTCTTTCCTCACAGACAGCATATCACCAAACACAAATGCATTTAACTGTTTACAGCTTTCCTGTGTTTTCCTTCAAAGCTTCTCATATGCTTGATATTTCAAATTCTGACACTTAGGCAGTAAATGAGATAGACAACCTTCTGTAACAAGACTTAGACACAGGCAAGTCCTGTTCCTAAAGCTATAGGAAAATAGTAAGATATAGTAATAGTAAAAATAACAAAGATTAGGGTTGTTAATCTGGCTGTAATGGGGGTTCCACAGTGAGGGAAAAAAATCCCCAAAAAACTGTACATGGTTCCCTTTATCTGATGGAATGCAACATCAGAATCCATGTGGGTTGGGTTTTTTTTAGTCCTGAGCTAGTGCTCAGTGCACTGGAAAAAAATTTTGTTCTTTTTGTCCAATTTAATAAGCAGCAGAAATCCCAAATATCTTGTCTAGAAATATATGATAAGAAGAGGATATTTTTCTGCAACTAAGTGAATAGAATTACAATGAACAAACTCAAATGTCATCAGTGACAAATCTAGATAAAGATGTGATATAGGGCTTTCCCCATGTTTTATGACAACTTGCATCATTTATGGCAGACCCATAATGATGTAAGTAGCCATCAAGTAGGATATTTCAGGCCATTGAAATATCATAAAACTGTAGGAGAAATAAATTATCATCCCAGAGCTTTGTACTCAAGTTCCTGTTGTGAGGAATGAACGTAAACCAGTCACAATGGTTCCACAAGTTTCCTGGGCACTATGCCAGCCAGAAATTATTTCATTACAGTACTTCTTTGTTGCTGCCAAAAAAAGTAGACAGAAGACAAGCTCCTGTATTATATTGATCAGACTGAATTAAAAAGCTTTTATGATCTGGGATTTAAAAAGAGTGAGAAAAAGAAAAAGAAAATAAGAAGGATATTATTCAACACAGAACTACCATTTTGTAATTTTTTTTGTTATTACTTGTTTTCTGATTTCAGTAAAACTTTAAAACCTTTTTATCAAGGTCTAAAATGAATGTATTTGACCAATTGAGAGAACAGATAATGCTCTTTTCACAGAATAAACATTTGATACTTATTTGTAAGAATCAAGCATGACTACACAATTATCTCTGACTTTATCAATGTGTATTTCTTCTACTCATTATGCACTTTATATAATTTAAAATGCATATGAATTACAATTAATTATAATTACATTTTTTAATGCTTATTTTTATTGTCATCCAAAATGGATAAGTTCAAATATATCTATTTAGGCTATTTAGCCTATTGTGTGTGCCAATTAATAGTCTACTGTTTCCTTTACTTTCCTGTTCTTCTCCACTGAGGATCCTGATACTTTCGTGGGTTCTACATGTCCTCTGCTGCAAGCAAAACTGACAAAGATCACATTGTTCTCTTAGCGGTTTTTAAATTTTGCAGAGAAGGTAGTTTGATTGCTTCATGAACTGCTTTGGAACCTTATATTTTTTACAATTCCTCAGCACGTTTTACATGCACAGACACATATGGTGTTATAGCCATATAAAAGAAATCACATTATTCCTTCCTGTGTTCTTCAGAACTCCCATGTTCTACAAGAATATAAAACCTGCGTATTTTGGTACCCATTTATTTGAAGTCGTTCTAAAGTCCTCTGCACATAGTCCTGGGCAATTCACCAAGCAGTCCTGCTTGAGTAAGGTGGTGATCCAGTTGACCTCCAGAGATCCCTTCCAATCTCAACCATTCTGTGATTATGTGGTTTTAATATTTGTTCATCATGAACCTACCTCAAAGATGGTTAACAGAATGGTTCCATAAATGGGAAAATACATAAATAGCAAGCAGTGGCAAGAGTGGAGGGACAGATCTTGGAGCAGGCCATCCTGTCAGCTTGTGTATGACTCATATACTAAGTGTTTGAAACAAATGTATTTCTGGAACATTCAGCTCTCTGCTGACTGATAATAATCTGTTGTTTTCAGCTGTGAAAAATATAGAGTGTGAAAAGTCCAGAGTTCCTCAAGTACTGAGATGCTGCCTCCTAATTATGCCTTGGCTCTGGTGCATGTAATGGTCTATGGATGAAGCCAGCAGAGCAAGAAAGGTGAACCTGCACAGTGTAGATCTTATGGGGCAGCATGTGGGGTCACTCAGACTTACTGTGCCCCATTTTCCTTTCCCAGGTACAGAGCTGGCTTTCTCTCCAGCACACCAAAGAAACTGGTGTGCCACACACAGGCTAAGAAATTCCTGTGCTGCATAGGTAACTAGGAAACTGAGAATCTTGAAGTGCCTCGGAGGTGGCAGCTGTCCGGCTGCTATTCTTACAGCACAGGAGGACATTGCAGTCCTGCAGGGTTGAGAAGTTTTCAAAACAGCAGAGCACTACTACAATGTTACAAATGGCTAAACCATGAAGCTAACTACAACCTGTCCAACAAGGTCTGTGGCAAGGATATGAACCTGAGCCTACAAAGTTCTTGGAAAGGTCACCTCAGAAACTGTATAAGCAGAAAGTGTTGTTGAAACATCTTTGTTTTCCTGCAATTTTTTTTTTCAAAAAAGAAAAAAAAGAGAAAAGCCTAATACAAAAATTTTTTTTTTTGTCTGTGATTTTTAAAAAACAAAATTGTCATTAATGAGTAACAAAAAGAATCTGGTGTAGTCTCTTTGGTACGTAACATTTCCAAGCAAAATCTTAACATTTGTGTCATCAGCTTTTATGCATTGAAAGGAGTTTAAAACAGTTTTATTTTCACTCTTCCTTTCATAATGTAGAAGTAATCTGTCTATTTATTTATTTGTCTTTTATTTAGGAGCATTCTTATAACCTTATCTTTCACAGATAATCATCATCATTAATCATCACAGATATCTTTTTCTTTCAGATTAGATGAGAGTTTAAAAGTACATTTTTAAAGATTTTGTATTCTTCATAAAGATGTTTCCATTTGATGGGATATCTGAGATGGCTTGATTATTAATATCAAAAGAAGAATTGAATTATAGACATTTAATTGTCGTATTTATAAACGATTTTTTTTTCTTCAGGAAATACCCAGTATTGCCCAGTAGAATTAAGTGCTGGAGGCTATTATAAAGGCTAAGATTTTAGAGAAATTAAGAAAATTTAGATACGAACCAAACCTCATCATCCATAAGAGAAATATAATTGAATTTTCATATATATGTCATATATTGCCTAGTTTAATTAGAAAAAGCCTGAGCAGTTCACAAACTATAGTGACAAGGAAGCAAATGAAAGGCAGTTTTCTGTGATTCTCTATAGTCTTGTATTTTGTCTTGACACAGTGTCTATTACTTCTGTAAAAACCTCTTTCCAGATGAGATGCAGACTACTAGGAACTTATTAAACCTGTTCCACATTGCATCTTCCCCCTATATTTCCTTGAAATTTTTTCTGTGAGAAAAAGGGTTTTTTTATTTGTGGTGCTGGTAACAGGGATTAAATTTTCTATTTAGTAGCATTAATTATGTCCAACGTTGTACCATTTCAAACTGTTTTTTCACGTTCTCATTTTCTTGTGTTGTGTATAGTCACTTCTGTTCTTAAGTGTCAGAGATTTGTTTTTGTATCTTACTGAGGACCAGTAGCATAGTCTCTATCATTAAATTCAAGTTAAATGAGCAGCAAATGCAAATTGAAGAAAAGTCAGGGTAGTCACCCTTTTCTTATGCTGGTGCATGCTGTTTGCTGTTTCTGACAAAAGGTGTCATGTTCTCCTTAAAACACTTTCTTATTCTGGGTGGCCTTATAGGGTATATGTTATTATTTTGTTATTTTTATCATTGTTATTTCTTCATACACTCCCTCAAGGTACAAATGTTTCAAATGTTTTCAGAATAAGTAAATTCAAACCTCTTCAATTAATCAACATTTTAAGACATCCTCAATCACTTTTTAAGGCACATTCAATGTTTATGGACTTCTCAGGCAAAGGCCACATTGGTCAAATAAAGAGACAAGACGGAAAAAGTTCTTTCACACAGGTGAAATGAAGAAGAAATACTCTACCTAAGATAAGTATCTCGTAGAACTGCAGTGATGGAAATTATTTTAAGAGTGAGAGGTGACCTTTGGAATCCAATTTAAGACCACAAAAGGAGTCAAAATGGCAGGAGTGGATGGAGGAAATTATTTGATATTATTGTCTGTAATAGTAAATGAAATGTCTGTTGCATGTTAAATCTTGATTGCAATTTGCCTTCTTTCTTTTGTTAGTGATAGCAAGTTAATGTAATAAAAATGGAGAAAAGCAAGACAGGAGATATCACTATCCCTCCAGAACAACCTTTTTGTTTCAAGTGACAATAGGAGCCAGTCCAGAAAGGAGACCAGGATCCAGGATTGCCAGTGCCTACTGGTCTACTCTAGCAAGTATTTTTTCTTGAGTGATGGAGTGTCTCCATTCAGTACACAAGTGCAAGACACCAGAGGAGTGCATGCAGCTGGCATTCCTTTGTCCCTTCCTGAACAACCTTGAGAAGGAAGCAATAAAATGTTTATGTTGACAAAAGGAATCTCTGCTAAAGGTATTCCCTATTTCAAGTAATCACAGATCTGGCTGAGATCTCTTTTTCTGAATGCTCACATTTTCCTGTTATATGCAGGGCTTCTGAGTGATAGGGATGAAAACAGAATAAGTTTTAGGAAAAATGTAATACACCTAAACACAAAAAACACATCCTTGTACTGTGTTCCTGAAATACCATTGTTCAGCAGTATTGTTCAATCTACGCGGAATGAACCATGTAGAATTCATGGTGGTCTGTGTTTTGAACCAAGACTTTATCTTTCTTTTGGTAAAACTGAGATTCTCTCATTTGTCTCATTTATTTTCAAAGACAGAATTGTTTTTAATTCTGTGTTCTTAATCCTATCTTGCTGAGTAAAATAATATTTCAGTGTACTTCTAAGGAAGATGCCAGAATAATATGTAATAATTTCATAATTCAGCATTTGTTACAAGCATCTTTATTCTGTGGTAAATCTTAGAGGTCACAACTGAAATAAGGGCCAAATTTTATTTAGCATTGTGCAGGTTTTAAAGGCAATCTTTGCTTGGAAGAACTTACTATTTTCATGGTTATGAATTAAGAATTAACTTCTAGAGCTGATCATGTAGCCTGGGCAGAGGTGACATAAATTGTTGATATCCTGGTGTTTTTGTGGCACTGGATTGTCTATGCTTTATTTACAAGAAAATTTTGTCTGTTTTAAAAGCCAGTTTATAGTCCTTACAGTTCAGATGTGACTTACTTGCTACTTTCATAACCCCATATTTTTGTATATAGGGGAATTTTTGGAGTAGTTGTATGAAAGATGTAAACAATTTTGACCCTTGATTTGTGGAGAGGCCTCTCTGGACTAAAGTGATACATGGTATAGAATTGGAGTATAGCAACATTTAACACTCAGTAATGAACCAAATTGTATTTAACATTCAGGTAACCTTTTATTTTCTATCAGAGTTTGTGACTCTTAAAATTAAAATACCTCTCACAGTGATAGTTTGCCTATTATTATTATTATTAATTACTATTTTATATCTCTATTATTTCACAAAATTCACAATGGCTTACTGCATCACTGCAGACAGTTTTACAAGCAAAGGTGCTTGCTTGTCTGTTTCTTGCATTCTGTTAAATATTTCTTATTCCTTCAGACTGCTCTACAAGGACCATTTCACTGTCCCCTTTGGCTTCTGCATCTTGCTTCCAGCATGAACAGACAGGTAATAACCATTCAGTGGGGCCATTACCTCTTCTAAAGACTATTATCAAAATGGTCATTATACATAATGGAGATTATTACAGGCAACTTGAGATTTTTTTAGATACATCACTACAATAATAGGTGGCCCTTTTTAGACTTACATATTGGTGGGAGTAATAGTAGGGCACAAAACACATGGCAAATGTTGCTTTTTTATCAAAACTTTTTTAGTTTTTAATGTCTTTTCTTCTGGATTCTTGTGATATTTACAAAACTTCTGTGGACACCACCTGTTGGGAGGTTTATTGAACTGTAAGTGTAGCAATGAAGAGTTATAAATTTAGAAGGTAGGTGAGGTATATTTTCTTAAAAAGCTATGAAATTATGAGAAAAAAAAAAAGAGAAATATTATAATACAGCTGTTTTCCAGGTGGGTATATAATTATCTAAACAGCAAACCCTCTATTTTTAGAAAACTCAAACTGATCCCCTATAGAAAGAGACCAATTGAAACCCTTATTTTTGTTTTCACAGTAGCATTTGTTTTACAATTTATCATATTTCTTTTTCATTTCAAGACTGAAAAGCAAAATCTTAGCTAATCCAAGGATTATCTGCAGGGAACTCAAACCTAAACCTTGAAGAGAGGTGTCTTTTCATTCCTGTATCCACATCCATTGCAAGCATATTATTTACAACACTACTTCCATATAATCTGACCTACTGCAAAGAGAAATGCCAAACAAACCAAATTGGGTTCACTTCTTAGGTTTGACATAAATTTTCCAGGTAAATAGGCTGGGTGGTGAGGGTGAAGAGGTGGTGATCTTTTTTTCCAGATTATTCATGATTCTCCTCCAGAATAAACTCGTGTTATTTATACCTATCCTTTGAAACTTTCTGTGTTAGCAGGCACAGCTCCAGTGTGCCAGATTTATTCGTAACTATGTCTCTGTTCCTCTCAATTCTACCCAGTCTTTAAATCACAGTTCAAAGTAACACTGTTCTAATAAGAACTGTGTTGATTTTTATGAGAATTTTCCTTGTTTTGATTATCCCTACCTCATGTTGATTATATGCCTTCCTTCTTAAAGAACATTTTTTTTGGGGTATATGCTCTGCCTACTCTGCTTCTGGTAATGGCATTTTTATAATTTGAAGGAAGTTGCCCATTTCATTGCTCATCTCACACGTTTTGTTTTGCTGAAGTGTTGCATCCTTGTCTAAGTCTCACTGTGTCTTTCTGACACAGCCCTGGCAAACAGGAGAGCACTGACCTTTGAAATGTGTATGAACAGGGAGTGGCAGAAGAACTTAGGCAATAACAACTGCAGCCAAAAAGGTGACCAGAAGACAGATTCTGTCCTGCAGTATGTTTTCCAAGATCCTGTTTAACAATGGAGGCATTTTTTTCACCCCTTCAGGACTCTTTAAGTCCCAGCTTATATAGCCCAGTAGCCTTTCCTAGCCTTTCAGGATTTAATTGGAAAATTATAAGAATATAAATATGTGCATGGCTTGTAGAGGGGCAGAAACAAGGACTCCAGACATAATTTTTACTTTTGTGGCTTGTGCAGTTCACCTGCACAATGACAACATCTATGCCATCCTGTGACTCACCTGTTACAATAAGGTTTTCAAGAATTACCATCCTCTGGTAGAACCAACAGTTCTTCCTTTTTCTTCTCAGCTGTCCTTCAGGCATCAAACATGATGACTGTTGTGTATCCAGCTCTTGTGGAGTGCAGGTGTTCAGGAGCTGAAGTCTTTCCTGAATTAAAATCTCCCCATTTGTGGCATCCTGTTACCCAGGACCTTTGATGTTGGTAAGTCACTATGCCAAGTGGCAGCAATTGATCAAAAAGAGCTGTTTGGATCAAAATAGCACTAAAAACAGAAGTCTGAAGATAATCAGANCCATGCTTTACTGGTTGGGCTACTGCTATGTCACTTCTTTGCCTTATTTACAGCTGCAAAATGGGTGAGTGGGATAGGAGGAGTAATAGGTGGTTTCTTGATAATGTTAACATTAAAGTGAGACCTTTTAAACTGGCCAGAGCCTCTGAGGGATTTAATTGCACGAAATCCAGGAATTGTCACTTCATTTGGCATAGTCATTTCTACAGTGGCTTGTAGAAAAAGAGAAAAGCAATGTACAGGGAGAAGGGAATTTAAATAGAAAAAAAGTTTTTTATTATTATTTTTTTTTTCCTAATCTTACCTATTCAATTTATTTGCCAGTTTGGGTATGTAAGAAAAAGTACTTAACTGCTTGGACTGCCCCTTACAAAGTGGTTAAGTTAGAAGCTCAATGCTTAGCAATATGTGAATTAGTTTGATAGTTTGCAGCATCTTTT
>VWYO01006656.1:0-19911 GCA_013400275.1 Rhadina sibilatrix
CATTTTTACCCTCTAACAAGAGGTGTCACAAGCAGAGCTGCTCGCCTGCTCTTCCTGGGAAAGGGTCTGGAGGAGGTGACATCCCACCTCTGCAATTTCAGCTCTTTCCCAGCCAGGCTTGCCCTGGAGGGCTGATTGCTTCCTTCTGGGAGCAAGGCAGAACAAAGCAATTTCCCTCTGATTCTCTTCCTGTGGCTTTTCCTGCAATTAGTTGGAAATTGGTGGTTTGACACTTCCAAGTGAAAAAGTAATTGCAAATTGGGTAGAACAAGACACTTAAAGCTTTTCAGCCTTCGTGCTCTTCCTTCTCACAAATATCTGGGTGAGGTGAGGGGTATGCACGCCTAGGGAGTAAGAAATTTGAGTCTTGAACATGTTTCATTCCATTGGTTTGTTTAGACGTAGCTTAACCTCAAATTCAATTATCTGTGGGATTTTTCCAAGCTGAAATTCTCTCCATGTATGTCACTTTTGCCCAGACACAAGCTCCATGCCATTTGAAGTGTTTGGATTTGGATAGCAGTAGTTCCATCATTCTGGAGGGCCTCAGTGAGGAGGCTCAATGACTTTGTTGAACAAAGAAATGTGCCCTGGGAGGAATAGTGAGCCACAGGTGCTGCTTCAGTTTGCTGTAGGCATTAGGATGCACAGTGAAATTTCCAACATCAATGCAAAAGCTCTTTTTGGGGTAGAAAAAATGTATTGCTTGAGATAATTGGTGATGTGAGCAGTAAAATGACTTGTTCAGACATGAACTCGAGTGGATGCCGTGCTGTAAACCCGAGTGTTCTGCTCACTCTTCAGCAGGCAGGTGTATTATGTCATTACTGTTCTGCTGGTGTTTAATTTAGCTGTATGACAGCTGATACTGTGTTGCTTTGTTCTAACTCTGTTGCAATAAGATCCACGATTGTTTGACATCGTTCCCTTACTCAGTGAAAGAGTTAATTTCTGTTCTTCCTGCATGTCTTTGTAGACTTTTTCTCCCTCCCTACTCCCTTGGCACTAATATTGTTTGCTCCATTTGTATGCCACTGAAATACTTGGGGTTTTTTTTTGTTTTTTTTTTTCTTTCCTCCCCCTCTCTGATCTGAAAATGCAGAAGAAACGGTGAAGGAGATTTGCTGCAAAAGCTGTGCAAATATTCAAATAAATCAGTCAGCTTCCTCGGCAAATATACTCTTGGTATTATGCATTCCTCTTTGCTAAAAGATAACGGCTGAAATGTTAAAAAAGACTCCTTTCTGTGACATTCTAAAAGGCTTCAGAGAATGAGCCTGGTGGTGCTGAAATGCAGCAGAGTAGTTATTTGAGAACACAGCCTTAAGAAAGGGCACATCCTGGCGCTGCAACGCCTCTGAGATAAGAAGGAAGCCCCACGTCTTCAGCCAACAGAGCCTGCGCTTAGTTTGAAGAAATGCCATGTGCATCTCCTTTAAGAAGCTGCTAATTACCATTAGGAAATAAAGACGGGGCTGCTAATCAGCTGCCAGCTCCACATTCTACAGCGCGCCTTGTTTGCAGCTCCTGGCATTGTTCTTTCAGCTATTTTCAGTGTGTTTCATTAACAAGATGGGCTACTCTTCCAGTTTGTTTACTCGAATAAAAAATAGTTTTGACTTCCATTTTCTTTCACGAAGCCCTTGGGAAAACAGTTTATTTTGCAGGGATTTCAATAGTCACAATTAAACTGGGGCTTGCGTCTCTCTGTATTTTTGCTGTCAATAGAGATTGGTGTGCCTCTTCTCCAGGGCAGAACTTGGCTCAATCTCATGAACAGAGAAGGGAAATGGTCTCAATGAATGGCTTATCTTTTGTTACCTCCGGAGACTGAATTAAACCTGTATAGCCCCTGGAAATAAATAGTTTGGGTGAAAAAGACCTGTGAGAATGGCACAGCACCCTTGGTTACAGACTGTTTAACAGAAGGGCTGGTTTGTTTCTAATTCGCAAAAGATTTCTTTTCTTTCTTTTTCTTTTTTTTTTTTTTCTTCCTTGCTTTAATGTTCTCCTCTTCTCAATACTTCTGTTCTTATAAATATTTAGCTGTCCAGTCTCAAGGGGCAATGCAATGTGAAGAATAAACTGATGGAGCAGAGGGGTGAGACACCAGGCCATTGGCTGCTCTTTGGACCAGGGTGGCAGCCACAAAGCAATCTCCCTTTTTTTTTTTTTTGTCCTCAGCTTCACAGTCGCTAAATTGGAGAGAATTAACTTCTTCACACAGCATATCTTATAGTTTTCCTTTAAAATGGCAGGTCTGGTTCATCCTGCTCGGTTTGTGTGGCTTTAGGAGAGATTTACCAGAAAAATTACAGTAATTTTTTTTTTTTTGGTGCCTCTCAAGTCCCTTGTGCTCAAGGATGGCAGCGCATGAGCTGCACAGCCCAGCTGTGGAACAGGATTATTTGCAGCAGTGACTTTTTGGACCACTCAGCTGCACCTGTGTCTGTCATTCATAAATGCAGAGAGCCATGCAACTGTTGGAAAAAGAGAAATGTTGCCTGTTGCATGGCTCTCTGCATTTATGAATGACAGACACAGCTGGCAAAAGGGTGTCTTGCAAAGCATGAAAGCACTGCTTAGCACAACAGGGTTGTTGCTGCTTTCTCCAATTCTTTCATTTCTCACGCAGTCTTGGAGACTTAAGTCACTGAGACTTAAATAGATGTTTCTGCTGTTTGGCTTTTTGTTACTGTTTATCAAAAAATTCATTATTATCCATGCTTTTGCCAGAAATCCTGCCTGCTGCTGGCTGTCAGAGGGAAGTGGTCTTTGACTGCTGCAGCTCTTGCTGTGGTTCAGTGGTGATTAGTGTTTGTGGGATTGGAACAAGCCAGGGAGGTGCAGTGGTCAGCCCAAGCAGGGGTTTATTCAGCAGCACCAATGTTCCAAGGGCCTGAATAAATGGCACGAGATGCATTCATATATTTTTGGCAGACACCACCTTTAGCATGTTGATCTTTGCCCATCTGTATGTTACCTCACTCAAGCCTGGTTCAGATTAGGCATAACTGCTTGGAAATATGGAAAGGAAATGGAGAAATGTAACAGTGGGTTTACAGTCTTACAGCACACATGACTGAGACTTGCATTGCCAGTTACCATCTCATTTTTTTAAAGCTGCTGGTCTGCAGTCCAGTTCTTTCTGAGCAGCTCAAGACACACAGTGAGTTTAATTCTTCAGCTGTGCTTTTTCTTGCTGTAGACCATGGAAAGGCTGCTTGTACAGCCAGCAGCCTCATTAATCCAGCTCTCCTCTGCCCCACGCCTGCCCCACAGCCCGGATTTGGGGGCAGCTTGTACAGCTGCTGCTGGGCTCCCCCCTCTGCCCCCTCTGAGGGGAGCTGGGGGTGACATTCTCTCTGCAGCTGACCCGAGCAGAAAGTAAAGGGCAGCTAATTCCCTCTTTAGGGCTCGTTAGAGAGCACAATTACACCAGCTGGCCGTGCTCCTCTGCAGGGGCAGGATGGCAAACAGAAATGCCACGCAGAGGCTCTTTTGCAGGACTAAGCAGTGGCAGAGGGCCAAGCCAGCTTGCCACAATTATTCTCTTTAGGGAGGGTGCCAGCCTGAATGCTCATGTGCTATCTTCTGTTTGCTGATTCATGGCTGGAATAAGGATCAGCCTTTTTCTTCCCCCATCTCCTGGCTGAGGGTAATAATGAGGAGGAGGCTGGCACAGCCAAGAAAATAAAATAAAATAGTAGTACAGAACTCCACCTGGGTTGGCTCTGGTGCTTGCAAGGTGTGAACTATTTTGCTTCAATTTCCAGTTGTTGCTTCCTCTGCGTGGAATATATAGAACTAGATCAAGATTATCTGTGATTTATTTTTGGAGACTGACTGCAGGTCTGTGCATTAGGATGTAAAAGTTCATGCTGGAGGAGAGGACAGCTTGCTTCACCAAAACTGTGGGCAGTGGGAGCCACTGACTGCAGGGGAAGAGCAGAGATGGTGAAGGCTCTTTTTTCAGTGAAAAACATTTTTCTCACCTTTATTCCATTTCTCTAAGGTGTAAATAAAGACTTAAGACCTACTTGCTCTCTTCAGAAGGTTGATAAGCAAGGTGGGGTTTCTTGGCCTCCCCTGATCTGCAGAGGGGCCAGAGCCTGCCCTGTCCTGCCACCTCTGCTCCCTCCCTCCCTCCCCATGGGCAGGATGAAGCAGTTCATTTGATTTCCAGGCACCCAAAAGGTACTTCACACCTGCTCAGGTACCTTTCAGATTTTACTGGCACATACTGGATAATTGTTAAAGCAAAGAAAAAGGGAGCTCCATTTGACTTACACTCTTAAAGATTCAGAGGAACGTTCAGTAAAAATTATTATTAATACATTGCCAATCCCTTCTGAGACAGCTGCAATGGTTTCAGCCAATGTAACAGATTAAGATGATAAATCCAACAAGGCCTTCCCAGCAAAGCTAGCACTGAACTAACATATTCTTTTCTCTCCCTCAAGAATTGCCTCCATTGATGGATAATCTCTGCATAACAGGAAGCTTTTAAATCTCCAGACAGTGTATAATAGATGCAAATTTGTGACTGTCATGTGCAGTGAGCTAATAAGCCCAGCTGATCAGGGGACACGATGAGTGTGACACTTTATCAGGCAGCAGTAAAAGCTGATTAGTTTGTGCATGTTTAGCTGTCCATGTGCCTCGTTATTGGGAAGGTTTAAGATGGTACCAATAATTGGGATGGATGTGGCTTCATTTCCTTCAATATAGAAAAGGAAAACAGAAAGTGAATGCAGAGCATTCTTCTTCACACCTGTAGTGAAACAGGTTGAGCAAAGTGATGGTGCAGGGTTTCAGAGTAACTGGATCTCTGTAAGTCCAGAGGCAGAGATGTTTTCCCAAGCTGCAGTTTGATGGGGTCTGGGAGGAGAAGGCAGAGGAGTTGGGGTCACTGCAGGAGCTCCTGCAAGGTCAGCTGGGGTAGGTGAATGGGTCAAGTAGAAAAATAACCCCATGGGTGGCACTGATATTATTTAGAGATAAATAGTTACAGCGACAGAAATGAGTCACTGTTTTATAGCAAACAGCTCAGCCAATTTATGCACAATTCATCATTGTGCTCGAAATGGAGCCTCTTCCATCTCCTGTCCTGTGTCACAAAGCATCACCTGAGCACAACCAAGGCTGTGCTGCCCTTGTCCATCCTGGGCTGATGGAGGTTGTTGCTGTTGGTGCGTTTTTCATCCTGTCCTGTTGGTGGAAGCAGCACAAGACAGTAAACACAAGATCACTTTCACCCACTGAACCATGTGTGTGGTCTCACAAGGTTTTAATAGTAAAAAAGACTCAAAGTTCTGAAAATCCAGTTGAGGCCTTGGGAAGGGGCATCAGGTGAGGCTCTGAGGGTCAAAGCTCACAGTCAGCTCCCTGTAGGAATTCAGAGCAATGATCTTACCTGGCTCCTTTGTTGTACTTCCATTTTCTGCCTGATCTGTTATTTATCAGTGTGAGTCTCATGGCAGGTGGTGTGGGCTAAAATGGAAAGGAATTATGAACTCTTACAGAAGTTTCAGCCAGCAGCCTTTGAATTCAGCTGGAGTGTGAGGCTTTCCCTTAGTTGAACCAGTACAAGAAGCTGAAGAGTGGTGGTTTGCTGTAATTCAGGCAGCAACCCTTGAATTTCACCTGTGGACGATTTTTAATTTTAGTGTCCCCTTTTATGGCCTTTATCTTGGAGCTACCAAATCCAGCTCTAGATGTGGAATGGAAATTACAGTGTAATTCAAAGAGAAGAGCTGGTGTCATTGTGTGAGCCTTAAGCAAGCTGTCAGAGGGTGTGGGAAGAGCCTGGATTCCAACCCAGGTTAGTCCAGTCTGCCTCCAGAAAATAGAGCTGAAAGCAATTTTATGCTTGGTGAATTTTGCCATCAGAGTTTGCTTACTGCACTGATAGGATCTGGTTTGCTCTGTGGAAATTCATAAAGCCCTTGCTTAAAGGCCCATCCTGAGTAAAGCTGGTGGTGCCTTAAAACCTGCTCTGTAATCACAGAACATTCTGAAGTGTTTGCCTTCCTGAAATCAGCTTTGTTTGGTTTGGTGGGCTCTTTCTCTGAGGCACTGAAGCCAATAATGCATCCTGCCCAGAGCATGTTGCTGCACCTGTGAGCTCTTTGGGCACCTTTTGCTGGTACCCCTGGGCACGACTCAAACACGAGAACTTCCTTTTCCCCTCTGAAGCAAACTGGGAAGTGAAGCATCACGGATGGTGAGGCTGGCTCACCAGTGGCACTGACAGCAACTGTTCTCCTCCTCCCCATGGCCCCACAGTGAATTGGGACAACTTGCTCATCCAGCACAGCTCTTACTTCAGCTCAAAGCAGTGGAATATCCAGGAAGAAGCATCAAGGGCTTGGGGCTATGTCCTGATCATCCCTTTCATACCTTGGAGGGATTTCTGACTCTGTTGGACTTTCCTCCTGAAGCTTTGACTGTGTGGCTGTGGCAGGGCAGGAGAGGTGGCCAGCATCCAGCACAGAGGAATAAATTCCCTGGGATGTTTCTCAGAAAACAGCTGCTTTTCAATTCAGTGCCTGAAAGGTGATGTGCTCAGAGCCCTGGCTGGTTCATGTTTCCTGTGTGTCCAGCAGGAAGGGAGGAGGGGCAGCTCTTACCTTCCAGCCTCATCTTTTGTCTTTGCCTCTCATTGTGAGTCTTCATAATTCCTGTGAAACACTGACAGCAAGGACATCAGAAAGCCTCTTGGTTTGCCGGAGGGGCTCTGGGGTTTTTTTTGGATCTCATTGCTTGTTCAGTGTGCACCACCCTAAAGCAGATCAATTGAGAGTGCAGGTATCAGATGAAAAGGCTTGCACATTCTACCAGCAAATATGAGACTTGACCAGCATTCAGGTCTGTGTTTGGTTTAGAAATATGCTGCTATAATTTGCAAACTCTGCTGCATCTTTGATATCAGTGTTTTGTTTCAGTGGAAAGTATCTTTCTGGCCATTTCCATTTTATCTCCATCATGTTAGGGTTGTTTTGTTGAAACAAATTAATTCTTTTTTTTTTTTTAGTTAAGTTTTTTTCTTTGATGCTGAAGTCTTCAAGAGAAACTTATAAATCCATATGAGGGGAAAAAAAAAAAAAAGGAAGTAAAGCTTTTTATGAACAGTTTGAGCACTGCAGCTTAAGGCCAGGATGGATTTTTTCTGCTTTGCCACACCCAGTGTTTCACCCTACTTCTCCTGAGCTCTTCACAGTTCTGAAGTGATCATAGCACATACTCTAGGAAGAGGAGGAAGTATAAAAATTCACTGAGATGCAGCAGCAACATTTTTAGAGTAAATGCACGAATTACTATTATACAATAGGACCCAAAAGCTCTGCTGGTTTCTCATTTTTTATTCACCAAACATCATATGCCATTTGGAAATGTATATTATTTGTGCTGTAATCTCTAAAACATTGGTACTTTATGAAAGATTGAAATATGGTGTTTTAATTACGAGGTTTGAAAGACGTATGGCTGAATAGCAGCTGAAATTTCGAAGGGGGAAAAAAAGAGAAATCAGGCATGTGAAACCAAGCCAAGTGGCTCCATGGTGAAAAAATGCCACATTTTGCCTGGGTCTGATGTCGTGCTCATGTGCAGTAGGGGATTTGATGGATGGCATCCATGTGAAAGTTCCCCGAGCCAAAAGCCTCAGAGTCCTGCTCTAATTTTGCCTTTATTTTTACCTTTGATCAGGTGCAGGTTTTCTGTACACCTGTGAGCTGCCATTACCCACTCAGTGCCTGTGGCACGCACTCATTTGTCTGGGATAATTCCAGCCTTGTAGTGCTTGGCTTTTTCAAACCACACAGCTCCTCAATTGCTCAGAACCCCTCGGACTGTTCAAAATGTGGGTTTCTTTGCAGCTTCGTGTTTACCTCAAAATTAACAGGGAGGGTTTTCCTCTGTGTTTTGTTGACAGAGTTTTTCCTTTGTTGCTAGGCACAGCCTCAGTTTTGGGTGGCAATTTGTGAGGATGTGTGTCTTTTCCTTAGGGAAGGAAATGATGCTTTTCTGCCTCTCCAGTGGGGACAGGGGTGCAAGTCTGATCCAGAGCTCTGGGTGGGCTTGGACCTGTGGAACTCAGCTGTGGTGTGTGTGGAAAAACGAAGTTTCACCTTTTTTTTTGTTTATATTAATTGATAAGTTTAATAAAAAGAAAATAAAATAGAATAAAAATAGACAANGTGCATGGTGAGCCTGGCATTTCTTGGCACTGTTCTCCTGCAGGTCTCTTTGGGAGGTTCCCCTTGGCTTTGTGTCGTTGATGCTTGTGGGGTTAACTGCACAACAACCCTGCTGAGGCTCTGCTTCCCACTGCATTCATTTGTTCATGGAGTTTTGGGCACAACGTAGAAGACTCCTAGAGATGAAGCAAATTGAGAAGTTATGTTTAGAGCAAAAAAAAAAACAACCCACAGGTAGTTACGAATATGTGAGGTTAGTTATGAAATAGGAATGGTCACAGATTGAAGGCCTGAAAATAGAAAGGGCATACAATGACAGAAAGGAGTAATAAAATGAAGTATTTTAAAGGGAGCAAGGTAGCTTAGGACGTACAGCTTTTTATTTTAGATAGCTGAGGTGAACCTAACTCAAGAATGGAAAGTGACTAAGAGCTGTGTGGCAGCTTCAGTGAGTCGTGCTGGGGATTCTCTCTTTTTGGCAGTGTCTTGTCGAATTTCTTTACGTGGGAGAGTTTTGGGGCAATTAAAAGAATGAAAATGACGAGTGAATAAGTAATTGGGAGTGAACAGAGTCCTGACTTCACCTAGATGTACTAAGAGAGACTTTGCAGAGGTCAACTAGAGGAGCTTTCAATGCCGCCTGATATTTTTCCTTTCTGTGAAACGAAATAAAAGGAAGTCTTGGGGGTTATGCCATGGCAATTCTCCTTTCAAACTAGAACTTAAGCTACCAAGTGCCTGAAATCTATTGTATTGTTAAAAGTCTCTGGTAATAACGTGCGTGGGGGGCCTGGCAGTCCCTCAGTGCTGCAGGAGGGCACGGGCTGGGTGCTAACCCAGCTGTTACTGATGTTATAAATGCACATTTTAGAGTTGGCTTTTCGCAAATATTGAAATGAATGCTATACATATAGTGTAAGAAGGTTGTACTGTATTTCCTTTTATTTGTGGAATTTAAAAATGTAATGAAGGTATATTTCCTAATTGTAACAAAGTAGAGATGGGGGTTGTGGGTTTTTTCTTTTTTTTTTTAACTTCTAACAAGTTACAAGAGAGTCCCCTGCATTCCTGTGAAAGATAAAGAACAATGAATCTTTATGGCCACTCTACCTCAACACCCAGACACTAGGAACAGATAAAGAAGCTACAATACTTGAAGACCCTTAAAACTGATAAGCCAAACAGATGTTTAAATATGCATTAGTCTCTTTTTGAATATGTAACACCAAGACTTTCAAATACCAAGAAATCTGGAATGGGGGGTGCAGTGCTCTATACCCTCAGCTGAGTAGCCACCTTTTTGTCTCCTTTATTGTCTATTTTTATTCTACTTTATTTTATCTTTATTAAACTTATAATTAATATAAAAAGGTGAAACGTCGTTTTTCACACTGATAATGTGTCTTTCCTTTTTCTGAGAGATCCCTCAGCCCAGGGGTGTGCTGGGGAACGAAGGGCTGTAGCCACTCTGCCTGCAGGGTCTCTGAAGTCCATGAACTGCAGAAAATGTCACAGTACTGCAGGTCTCTGGTGCCCGTGTGGGGAGGTTGCCTTACAGGATGAAGTCCCAAGTGATGGCTTTCATGTGGAGCTTCCTCATTTGAGCCTGATCCGCCAAAAACGTCCCTTGTTTCAGCTGGAAAAATCCCTTTAAACTGTCCTTGACTCGCTGATGACATTATAAAATCAGGTAAAACTCAAATCTACAGGAGGACGTTTGCAGCGTTCCAAGCATTTAACCTCCCCTTTCAGACTCCGTGCTCTCGGTCCAGGCCGTTTGTCGCCGATCATTTATTTTATCCTTATTTCTGTACCATAAACTCCAAGGCATGTGTGGGGAAAAAAAAAAAAAAAAAGGGAGTCCCAGGATGGCACTGAACAGTGTGTTTATTGCAGCCCATCAGCGCAGTTGTTTAAGTTCATTGTGTTTTAGGGAGCAATGATCGGGCACTTTTATCACCTCCTTTCCTTCCCCATCAATGTCCCCTGCGGGGATGGCATCTGTCCGAGGTTATTGGATTGCCCGTGAAGATTCCCAGCTCCCTCTGCCTGCCTGCCTTCCCCAGGGAGCTGCTCTGCCTGCCCTTGGCTCTCACCCAGCCCCTGCTGCTCCTCATGGAGGCTGCTTGAGCCCAAAGCCAGCTGCCATCAGAGGGAAAAGCTGCCTGCCCACGGTTTGGGAATGTGTGCTCCCTCCTCTTGATGCCTTGAGTTTGAGTTTCCGTGTGTTTCAGGCTCTGTGCTGCCCAGGGTGCAGCTCTGAGCTCACACTCAGGGTCACTCAGCTCTGCACAGGGCAGGGACACAAAACAAATCCTGTCCCTGCTGCACCCCAAGGACAACTTTCAGCCCAACAGCACAAACAAGGGTGGCTGGAGGGAGGGACAAGCAGGATGGGACCTGACAGCCTGGAGCTGGAATGGGACAATTCAACCCCAATGTGCAAATGGAGCAGAACTGATCAAAGTGTCAGACCTGGGGACCATTTTGGGTCATTTTTTTGACCATTTTGGGTCCATTTTGGGTCATTTTTTTGACCATTTTGGGTCCATTCTGTGTGTAGCCCTGTCCAGGCTCCTCTCCTGCCCAAGGTGCACCCTAAAGCCCTTTCCATAAATCTCTCCTTTATTCTCTGGCTCTGCCCAGTCTCTGTTCCAGGTCAGCCTGCCCAAGGCATCACCCTGGGCCCAAGCTTTGATAAAAGGTGAGCATCTGAAGGGGGCAAAGAAAACAGATGGAAAACAGCCTCAGCCACCCTGCTCGCTGATGGTGGCAGTGCAGTGCAGAGGGACATTGAGGTTTCTGGATCAGAACACTGTGGGATTACTGGCCAGACTCTCTGTCTCCGTGTAATCTGAAAAGGGAAGTTTGCTGCTGCTCTGCAGCTTCCCTCTGAGGACCTGAAGGCGTTTAACAAGAGCGGGCGCTGCAAATATTGTCCCACTCTTCTCCTTGGGGGGGAAATGCAAACCCTGTGAGCGTTGCAATTAGCTTGCTCAAGGTCAGTGTGGAATAAAAATCTGCACTCCCAATTCCTTTATCGTTGCTGCGTGTCTGGGAATTTGCTGCGTGCGCTGAGAGCTGGCTTTTACAGGTCCATCATGGTAATGGAAGAGATGCTCAATGGGAAGAAAATAATTAGCATTTGCAGACAATCATGTCACTCTGATTTATACGTGGGGATCTGACTGCGAAAATTGTGTAAAAAGAAAGCCCTAACCTTTTGTCAAATGACACAGTGTGATTTATAATTAGATAATAGCTGTTGTCTCCTAGGGGTACTGACAACCTGGAATGATTTTCACCAGATTATTGTGGGATCAATACCAGCTGAATAATTAAAATTCAATACTGCAATGTCTCTATCAGTAACATTGTAGGAATGATGTATGACATATTTAATTGAATTTGTCAGACACTACACTACATGCATAGATCAGGGGGATATTTTTAGAGTTCTGTATTTCATTTCCTCGTTATACTTGCCTTGTACCTTTTAACATTCATGGTTACTTCCAAGCAATGAGGCTGCTTGCTCAGAGAGCACTGTAAACAGTGACCCTGAGTTTATGCTGACCTTTCACTCTAAATGTTAAGAGTCTTAATGGAGACTCCCAGTAATTAATTCGTGGTAAATGTGAAATCGCAAAACAGTGACAAAGTGGAGGGAAAGGAAAGGGTTTTGTTTCTTTTTTCTTGGTGGATGGGGTGTTAACTCCTTCATTACTAGTGCTGTGCAGTTTGTGTTTCATTCCTCAACAGCAGACATGTGAGGTGTGAAATGGTAAAGGCTGGTGGGATATTCTGTGGGTTCACTGGGCATGCAGGGTTCATGCTTTTAGAGCAGTGGGGTTGCATTTTTGTGTTGAGAACTGTACAAAGGGTGAACTTGGCAGTGTTTTGGTCCTGAGCAACCAACACAAAGGTGATGTTCCTCACGAGTATTTGACTGTTAGCATCCAGCTGCTCCTCTCTGGAGGCCTGCCTGTTGTCAGCATGAAAAGGCAAGGCACCTTCTCATGCCACACTGCCAAAATACCCCAGAGAAGGAGAGAAGCAGCATCTCCACTGATTGTTCATCATGTAGGATTGAGGTGTGTCTGCTGTTGCTTACCTTGGACTGACACACTGTGCTGTGCCCTGAATTCTAACTCTGGGTTTTAAGCAATGAGCAAGCAGGATGGCCCAGAGCAGCTGCTGTACAGAAGCTGCCTGCCTCTTAAGGCTCCCACACTGCTCAGTTTGGGATTAAAATTGATTTAAAGATCTGTTATCTTTCACTACAGAAAAGAAGGAAAGAAAATGAAGCTCGGGTGCACTTGAATATTATTATTATTATTATTTTTGCCAGTGATTATTGCAGTTTTAGATTTTGCCACTGATCTTGTTAATGTTCATGCTGTTAATTAGCCAGTTTCTGTTCACCTGCTCTGCCTGGCTTTATACATGTGAGTGTGATTTCTTTTCTTGCTGTACCTGTGCTCCACTCCAGCCTGGCTCAGTGCTACCCAAGCTAAGATTTCAGTCTGCTCAATCAAACATACATTTTCCTATTTCTTTTAAGTGAGTTTATTCAGACTTATTTTCTGCATTGAGGCCCTTTTGGTTACAGTTGTCTCAATCTTTGTCTTGCCAACTCAAGGACTGAATATTTAATTTATAAATTCAAGCTGAGGATTTGATGAAATGCTAAATGTTGGGAGACTAGGGAAAGCCTCTGCTGCAGCTAAATCCAAACACAATTGCAATCCTAAAACCAACATTCAAATTTATGTGTAGAAATTGAAATATCTCTTTCATTATAAGGACTGTAGATAAACTGTGCTAATGAGATGGCATTTAAACCCTTTCAACCTCTTCTTTTCAAAGAAAACAAAGTTTTTCATTGGCTGATCATTTCTGTTTTCTGCTGTTACTCATTCCCACGTGTGATAGAGTCTCAGCAATGCCATGGTGTGCTGTGTACCACCCATGCATGGCAAATCCTTTCCTGCTTATAAAAGAAAATAATCCAGTTTATATCCAGCAAAGAAGCCTAAGGAATGGAACAGGGCTGATTTCTGCCAAGCTTCAGATTTTAGTTTGGTCACTTAGCTCAGTGAACTAGTAAATAATGTTCTAGTCACATTAGGTATAATAGGAGCAAGAGCACAAAAAAATCACCTGGTTCATCCCTTTTGGTGGAGGATAGCCAGCATAAAACATATCCAGGTGCCCACTTCAGAGGTTTTTATCCCATCAATAACTCCTCATCTTAATGCCCCTCAGAGTAACTGCTGGGGAGCAGTCACTGCATCCTTGGCATTGTGTGAAAAGTGAGTGAGAATGTTGCCAGGATGTGCGTGAGCAAAGCTGCTGCAGTGCAGGCTCTCAGCTGCCAAAGGTGCTCTCTGAAATGTTATCTGAAAAGTCAAGAGTAGGAACCAACACCTGATGTGAGATGGTGACCAGCTCAGCTCAGAACCTGAGGTCAGGCATCAGCCTTGAAGACATTCAGATATGGACTTTGCACAGTTGTTTTTGTTTGTGGATGGGCTTGACGTGCAAGATGTGGCATTTGCTTTTGGATATGTGGGGGTAAGGTTGATAATCAGATTGGAATAGGGGAAAAAAATTGATTAAAAGGATGGGGGGATCTGCTTGATTTGTATTTGCAAGGCTTGTAAACACAGATTTTTGATGGGCCATATGTCTCTCGTCTCTGATACTGCACTTCATGCTCCTACCATGCTAATATCCCTAATCTTTATTTTAATTGTTTTTAAATGTTCTTGTTTATAGAAGAGGGAAAATACCCAGTACAGACAGGACTGGAAAAGGCCTGAGCACTTTGTGTGCAGATGGGAGCTCCGTGGCTGGCAGCCTGGCTTGCCCATGGGGTGGCTGGTGTGCCAAAACTCTCTTGTGCAGACAGGGTGCTGGAGTCTGTTTCCTTTCACCATATGTACAGTCAATGCTTTTCATTTTGAAGTTCAATGCAGCTTAATTTTCTTCATTCTGATGTCCAATCCTGCGCTGTATGTTTCGATATAAAGTGGATTTTTCAATTCTGTGACCGATTTTCTCTTTATGGCATTATTGCTGGAGACTGACATTTAAATGCAGCCTTGTTCCATAAAGGGTACAAGGCAGGAGGGGAATGATTTAAAAATTTTGCCACGAGTCCTTGAGGATGCAAGGTTGAATAGTGTTTGCTGAAGTCAATAGGGTTGTTGTACACAGGCTTTGTGTGTGTGAGCACAGGAGGCTGAAACAAATCAATTTCCATTGACTTGTCTAGCAAAGGAGCCATTATTTAGAACTGAATAGCTATTGCTCCTGTAATATAATGTGAAAACTTATTGTAGTTTCACTGAGAAGTAGGTTATGATGAAATTATTTGTTTAAAAGAGAAGGGAAGATGTCTTCTGAATATAAATTTTGGACGCATTGACTGAATTTTTTTGATGAATAAATCGTGTTTATTTTTTAAAGCTGTTATCAAGAGTAATATCAATCTCACATTGACAATGGAGTTTATTGGTATAGAGAATTTTCTGGCAGTTATTCAAATGGAAGAAGCAATTACAGTCCTGGTGAAAGCAGCACTGTTTAAAGAAATGCTGTAGTAATGCTTGAAGCACCAGTCCCCTTATAAGAGTCACTCTTTGCATTATTTTTCCTGCTTGGTATTTTGCCAGTTGAAATCCCCTGTACTAGTAACATTTAAGGTCTGAATTGCTGAAGAAGTTTTTATGCCTCCCTTTGTGCACAGTTTATGTTAACAGAGTGAGGCATTTGAGGTCTGAAAGGGATTTATGCAGTAAAAACTGGCTGATCACATCTTTTTAGTATTCTCTGTGCCTCTCCGTGCATCTTCCCCCAGCCCATGGCACAGTCAGGGGGGATCAGCAGTAACTCACTGGAGTCCACTTAAGGGAGCTCCTGTGAAAAGAGTAACTGTCAGCAAAACCAGTTTCTGCACAGCAAATCATTCCAATGGGGGGAAAAATAAAAAGAATTTAAACAAAAAACTCCATGAAGTCCACAGGAATGAACACTTACAGCAGGAGAACTTGATTAAGAGGGATGCCAGAATAAGAGGCACGTTGTGAATATGGTGGAAAGGGCAGTGACCTGCCTGATACATTGCTGCTCATTATTCACCCTTTGGAGGGAAAAACCCACAAACAAACCCAAACAAAACCTCCCCCCAATTCCCCCTCCCAACCTGAAGGTATTAGCTTTGCAGTGGATTTAATAAATTGAAATGCATTCTGCTGTTAGGTGGCACAGAACATGCCTGGCTTCAGCAGAACGAGGTTTCCCCGTGGTATTTGTATAAAAATGCAGTTCCACCCGTTCTCATTGACTCCCAGAATGGATGCAGCAGAGGGAATTGCCTCTGGCAGGTGCCTGTGGCTGGAGCCCTGCCTGTGCCAGCACGCCTGGGGCTCTGTGCTGTGAGCTGCCAGCAGTGGGGGTCACACCTGTGACACACATCTCTGCTGCAGCACAGGAGGGCCTGGAGCAGAGACCCTTTGGGCCTAAGCCTCTGCTAATCTGAGATTTCTTTGTTTGGTGGGAATGGTGGACAAATGAAAAACCAGCCCCAGACCCAAGAAATGTAAACTGGAGCTAGAGGTAGCCATGAGTGTTATTTATAGTCAGCTGCTGGGGTTTTTCCAAGAGTAAAGTGTTTGAAGCTTAGGAAAAGCTTTCACTTTATAAAGCAAAGTTGTTCTTCAGTGATCAAACACCTTTAACTGCAGGTGAGGGATGACCCAAATATTAGAAATGTGGCAGAGGAAATGCAAACCTAGGACCTGCTTCTTGCTAGAATGAGAGAAGCTGAATTCAAGTTGGGAACAACACTCTGCGATTCCAGTTGCTATAGGTGAAAGAAACCCTTTCAAATCATTTAAAGTAAGAATCCCATCCTTAGAAACCAGGATGTGTTTTAATTCCTGTCGTTTCCTGCCAAAGCCACAGAGGAGAGGGATAAGTGATGAGCTGTCCCTGATGAAGGGTTTATTGAAGACTGCTCTGGACGTGTTTTGGTCAGCTCTGCACGGAGCTGTAGCTCACGGTCAGTTTGTTTCCTCCTTGCTCTCTCACAGCTTGGGGTTACAGCTGGAGTGCCCCACAGTGAAACAGAATTGAAAAGGTTTGCATTGTTTCCTGAATTATCAGCACGAATCCACCAGCATTTGAGAAGTGCATGAGTTTGAAGAGTAGATGTGTATGCTTTCTTTCTTGTGTTTGGATAAACCCTCTGTGGCTACGAGGAGCCAGAGTAACTCTTCCGTTGGCAACTTCCCCAGCTTTGCACCATCACAGAGAGGAGCTGATCAAGCTGGCTTGCTTGTGCTCCATTAACACATTCTTTTGACATTCTGTGTGTGCAGCATGTGTTTTAAATTTTAATAATACATGGACCTTATGCTGCCTGTTTGTCAGCATTCTCCTCAAGAATCCTCCGCGCAGAATAAAAAAACAGAGCGAAACGTACTGCAAATCAAACAGTGCCATTTGTAAGCCTCTGCTTCCAGAAGTTAATTGTTATTTATACACTGGAGCCTCTGTGACAGCCTCAGAAGTTATCCTGGTGAACTTCACGCTGGGAGGAGGCCACAGAAAGAGGCAGTCAAAGCAGTGTGGGTAGAAATGAGCTGCAGGTGTTCTTTTCTCTCAGGTCGCTGTTGGTACAGTGGCTCTGTGCTTGAAAGCCCAGTGCTGGGCCTGGTTTTGTTCTTCCCTGTGTATTTCCTTGCTCTTCCAGGAGTCACTTTGGTGCCTGGAACTAAGTTGTGGGAAAATAATGAGTCTTGGAGAGGAGGGGGAAAAACCAGTGAATTGTCTCCTGTTACTTCAGCTTCACAAACACAACCTCTGTGGGATCAGAGAGGGGGTAGAATTAAATCTTCTTGAAGCTGGCTATTAAACATGTCTAACTTTAGGCTAGAAGGCCCCTTTTCAAGAATCAAAGTTTGGAGTCATAGTACACCCTTAGAGGCCAGCTAAAATTAGGCTTCAAGCTGTTTTGTCACTTTATGCACACAAACCTGATTGTCTAATACATATATAAATATGTATATTTTGATATACCAATATATACTTTGATAGACCACACATATGAAGNTACAAACCTGATTGCCTAATGCATATATACCCTTTGATAGACCACACATATGAAGGAGCATAAAAGCTGCCCAGGTGAAATTGTACTGCAGTTCCAAAAGCCAGACATGAAGATGTTTGTGGATGAGATACAGAGGTGAAAGGCACTGTTTACTGCAGAAAATCTGCAGGGATGGGGAGGACAGGAACTTCTCTGTGTGATTTACATTAATGACAGAGCATGGTCTGAAGGTGGCTGTGCCATTTTGAGTTGCTGATAGGTTAATGAGGCAGCTTTGAGCCTGCTCACTGAGTCAGAGTTGCAAAGGACTGCCTTGTGGTAGGCTGCAGCTCTGGGCTCAGGCTTGGCTCAACCTCTGCTGAGCTCCCAGTGTCTGAGGGGACATGAATCTTGATGCCTTGGGAAGGCTGGCCTGGAGCAGAGACTAGAGAATAAAGCAGATATTTATTAGAAGGCCTTTAGGGTACACCTTGGGCAGGACAGGAGCCTGGGCTACACCCAAGGTGGACCCAAAATGGACCTAAGATGACTGTGACATCATGACCAGTTACAGGGAATTGAAGAGGAAAGGATTTCCTCTTTCCATGTATTAGCTCATGTAGTAGCTTACCCTGTAGACAAAACCAGGTTTTCCTTTCTTGTGCGTCAAATGTCATCTTAACTACAAGAGATAAACCAGGGGTTTGGGTGCTTAAAGGATGGCAATAAGCCCCTGCAATGCAATGGGAATTAGGTGGCCTCTGTGGAAGCTGATAAATGACTCTCCGTGTGCACTATCCACGTGGGCACAGCTCTGAATCCAGCCCTAAATTCATGTGCATCTGTCCAGCTCCAGGCAAATTGTAACATGAAGCCAGTTTGCACTGGCTGGTAGGGTTGCCAAGTTACCTACCACGTAGATCCTGTGAAATTGCTGTCTTGGTGGCAGTAAGCAGGCAGGAGTACAAAGCACACAACAGCAAAGGCAAGCAGTGCGTGGAGCCATGGCCCAGAGGAAGCATAAAAACTGTTTTTTTTTTTCTCCTGGATCATATAATCAGCTCTGTGTTAGTTCATCACTGAAGCAGTATCACAGTGACTTTCTATGGTTATTTAATACAAAACCTGGGACACCACGGAGTGTGCCGAATGCATTAAAGGCAGCGTTTGGAAAAGGGAGTGTGGCACTGCACAGCCTTTGAAATGGGTTTTTTTATAAGGTATCTGTCACTAATCAAATGGAGCCTGCCAGGGAATGGAAAGGACCAGGCAGGGTGTGAGAGGTGCTTAACTGCAGAAGAAAGTGGATGTCTGTGTTGTTGATTTCCACGACTATAAAAACCAGAGTAATTGTAAAAAGTGTTTTTCTGCACCTCACACTCAAGTGGGCAATCTTCAGTTTATCATATTAAACCTTTCCACACCCTGCCCTCCCTGCAAGTAACCATCAGGAGCATCTGGCCTCCTTTATCTTTTATCCACTGATGGTTACACGTTGGGACTTTTGTTGGGTAGGGATGATGCTTTGCTTTGTGCCCAGTGAGGGGTTTGAGGAGGTGTCAGCAGCTTTTGTGACAGCTTCTCTGGGTGCAGACACAGCACCCAGCCAACATGCCTGGCACTTCTCTGCTTTCTCACAGCCTTGCAGAATCCTCCTGAGAGGTTTGCAGGGAGGTGTTGGGGTGGGGAGAGGAGCAGCTGCAGTGCCAGGCAGCCAGGAGGGCAGATTGCATCTTCCTCTGGGGGTGCCTTGAGCGCAGCCAGAGGAGGCAACGAGGCTGGGGAGGGGCTTGGAGCACAAGTCAGGAACCACTGAGGGAGCTGGGGGTGTTCAGCCTGGAGAAAAGGAGGCTCAGGGGTGCCCTTATCACTCTCTACAACTCCCTGAGGGGTGGCTGTGCTCAGCTGGGGTTGGTCTCTTTCTCCAGGCAGCCTAGGGGGACAGCCAAGGGAAATACAGGCTGGACATCAGGGGAAACTTTTTCACAGAAAGAATAATAAAGCTCTGGGATGGCCTGCCCGGGGAGGTGGTGGAGTCTCCATCCCTGATGTGTTTAAGGAAAGCCTGGCTGTGGCACTGGGTGCCAGGGTTGAGTTGAGGTGTTGGGGCTGGGTTGGACTGGATGATCTCAGAGGTCTCTTCCAACCCAGTGATTCTGCAGTGAGGGTGCAGAGCCTGGGCTCACCCAGCTTTAAACCTGCCTCCAGGAGGAGGCACAGCTGGAATGCTGAGGCTGCTGGAGGCTTCAGCTGCCATCTGTTTTGTAGGAACAGGCAATCTGAGCTGTGCCCAGCCTCTGTCTGTGTGCCTGTGCTGGGATGAGGAGCAGACAGGTGCCCGTGTCCCTGTCACCAGTGTCCCTCCCCTGTGAGCCACCAGACCCTGAGATTTGCCTGCCCAGAGAGGGCTGTGCACAGCTCAGCTGCAGCTGGCTTTGCTGTAAGAACTGAAATCCAGTTTAGTTGATCTTGTGTCTTCAGATGGAAGGTGTTCTGCCTCAGATATGAGCAGAGGGATGCTTAGAGCATGCCTCAAATGGCTGAGATGCAAACCTCTTCAGCAGAGAGGCAACATTAGCTCCTATATTAAAAAAAAAATACATATATATA
>VWYO01006657.1:3104-15517 GCA_013400275.1 Rhadina sibilatrix
GGGCGGAATGTGTTTTCAGGACCATTAGATCTTTTTCTTCCAGTTCTCACAACAGGTCATGGCACCATTACCTGCTGGAATAAAAGCCCTGAGGATTTCACTTGGCTGTCACTTTCTTAAGGCTGAGAGCCCCACTCAGAAAATCTTTTAACAGCCAGCAGTGTAAAATGTTTTCACAACATCATCCGCACTGGTGGTATCCAAAACAGATGTCTACAGGTTTCACTGTGTTTACCAAGGTTTGTGCACACAATAGCCTCTCATTTCTCTACTCTGTGACAAAAGAGCTGGCTCAAGGTTAAATTATGGGAAGCTGAATCCTGCAGCCCTTTGATTTTTATTCTCAAAGCTGCTGGAGAGACTTAGGAGAACACAGTGTTTAAAAAAAAAGTCAGGAAATTTGCTGTTAAACTGGTCTTTAAGGAGTTGAAGCTGTTCACATTGCAGACTTCAGGAGCGGGAGTGTGGGATGAAACTGAGGTTTTGTCATGAAACTGAGACCAGGTAGAGGACAGCGTGGGGGTTACAGCCTGGGTGATGGATGAAACAGATCCCTGTGGTGAGGAAACATGTTGATGGAGGTACAGTGGACACAAGAAAGCAAAGCCCTGGCAGCTCTGCGATCCCTACCTGGCCAATGTGGTGATTACTCAATCACAGCCTCTTTTATACTTTAGAAACCAAACAACTTCTGGTATGTTTCAGTTCCTAAAAAATAAGAGCCAAATTAGAGTATCACTGAGAAGGTCCCTTTCAATCTTATTCTCTTATCTGTCCATAAGCACTTCCATGTTGCAATCCATGTTGTGGGTTGCAAATAAATCACCAAGATGTGCATAAATGTGTTAAACTGGAGGGATCAGGTCAGTCTCTGGATCAGAGATACAGGGATAGAGAAAAACAAGGTCCTCTCTGGGACTGCTTAAAGCAGACAGAATTTGGTCACTCTTTTAAACTGTTTCCAAACCTGAATCAAAACCATTTTAACCATTATGGTTAAAAACCAAGGGAATAAACAAACCCTGTGTGCATTGTATTGTTCCATGTTCTCTTTAGGGTGACAGGTGGCTTTGAAGTCATAATAACAGGAATTAAGAGTTCAAATGGCAAATATTCAAAAACATGGTCTCTATCTCCACATGCCTGTGTTTGTGTTCTAGCCCTGGGATAAAAAGGAGTATTTTCTGCAAGAAGATACTATGCCAGCCCCTACNGTTTCTGTGATGAGTGGAAATCATTACCGTGGAAATCTGTTGGCTAAATTTTCCCCACATCTGTGGAGTGTTTAAACCAAGTGAGCCATTTGCCCATTTGCAGGCTAGTGATCAAGAGGAATTTCAGATTCTTGAGATGGAGCCTAAACTGGGAAGTTGGGAAGCACCATATTTCAGAAATCAGGTTGGGCTGGGCTAGGAGAAAGATTTTATAGATTCTGCCAAAATATGGGCAAATGATGACAGATTTTGTCTTCNAACTGGTCTTTAAGGAGTTGAAGCTGTTCACATTGCAGACTTCAGGAGCGGGAGTGTGGGATGAAACTGAGGTTTTGTCATGAAACTGAGACCAGGTAGAGGACAGCGTGGGGGTTACAGCCTGGGTGATGGATGAAACAGATCCCTGTGGTGAGGAAACATGTTGATGGAGGTACAGTGGACACAAGAAAGCAAAGCCCTGGCAGCTCTGCGATCCCTACCTGGCCAATGTGGTGATTACTCAATCACAGCCTCTTTTATACTTTAGAAACCAAACAACTTCTGGTATGTTTCAGTTACTAAAAAATAAGAGCCAAATTAGAGTATCACTGAGAAAGTCCCTTTCAATCTTATTCTCTTATCTGTCCATAAGCACTTCCATGTTGCAATCCATGTTGTGGGTTGCAAATAAATCACCAAGATGTGCATAAATGTGCTAAACTGGAGGGATCAGGTCAGTCTCTGGATCAGAGATACAGGGATAGAGAAAAACAAGGTCCTCTCTGGGACTGCTTAAAGCAGACAGAATTTGGTCACTCTTTTAAACTGTTTCCAAACCTGAATCAAAACCATTTTAACCATTATGGTTAAAAACCAAGGGAATAAACAAACCCTGTGTGCATTGTATTGTTCCATGTTCTCTTTAGGGTGACAGGTGGCTTTGAAGTCATAATAACAGGAATTAAGAGTTCAAATGGCAAATATTCAAAAGCATGGTCTCCATCTCCACATGCCTGTGTTTGTGTTCTAGCCCTGGGATAAAAAGGAGTATTTTCTGCAAGAAGATACTATGCCAGCCCCTACACATGGCTTTGCAGCTTGGGTTACACACGCTGATGTTATATTCTGATATTCTCTACAGGATATTGGAAATGTTTCCTGCTAGGTTTTTAATATACTAGAATATCTTGTATATGATTTCCCTCTCCTCTTTATAGACCTTGGGTATGTGTTTTCTCATCTCGGAGACTTGGATTGACATTTCAGCCAAGAGGGAAAAGTCATGGGAAGTCATTCATTTCATGAGGGAGAAAACTAATTTCCTTGCTGTTTTAAATTTGTGAGACTCTTTTCTAGAAACCTCCCAGCTGATGTGCAATTTTTCAGTCAGCAACAATTCCTTTCAGGCATGTCTGGTCTTAGATTTGCATCCTCATCAGGATTTCAACCTGGATGCCTTTACTGCATCACTGCCATAAAATTGAGAGAGCTGCTTTGCTAGTGTGGCTCACGGGCTGTGGTCCTCTAGCAGATTCATCACCAGAACTAAATATGCCACTCTGATCATCTGCACTCTTAAATACATCCATCCTGGTAAATCTCTTAGTGTTCATCTTTGAATTTAGAAATGGCAACATTAGGATCCTGGTCAGCAAGGCTTATAACAGAAAAAGAGAAGTAGAATTAAAGTTTGTTCAACATCCAAGAGGAAATTATATTTCACTATAAAAAATTCCCTTGCAATTTGAATGTGTCTTCCTTCATTTAGAAAAAAAAGAAGCCACAATTATTTGAAATAGCCTAACACACAGAAGTCTGAACTTGGTGGTACTGGGTTTTGTGGATCCAAGCAGTAATGGGAACTCCTTGAGTATACAGATTTTTTATTCCTCTTTTTTTGAGGACACCTGGTAATACCATCACAACTGGCATCATACAGAGTGTGAACACTGGCAAATGGCATCAGAACTGCTCAGGATGTCTGGGAATGGTTCTATCCCTGAAAATCTGTCCCATATGGAGGTCCTCAGATGACTTTTTTTCTATGGAAAGCTATGAAAGAGTTTAGAATCTTGGTTTTTCTCTTATTTGAAAAGAGTCAGCTGAACAGTACATTGTTTATGAATGATGTGACATAGTTTTATAAACTTTTGAATGATGGAAAGAGTTATGATCGGGAAATAATTATTCACTCTCTTGATCATTGCAAGTGGTGGAGTCACCATCCCTGGGAGTGTTCAAAACATTAAGTAGATGGGGCAATTTGTGGTACGGTTGAGTGGGCATGGTGATGTTTGGTCAAAGGTTGGACCTGATGACCTCTAAGGTCTTTTCCAACCTCAGTGATTCAGTGATTCTAATTCAGGGCTGGGCGGTGGAGGGATCAGATCAAGCAAAGAGAAGCAATTTCTCAGGCAGCACTCAGTGAGTTTATACATCTCTTCCTCTCAAAATACAGTTAAATACAACAAAAAAAAAACCAAAAACCAAACCCAATCCTCAAACCATTTTGAAGGGGAATGAACAGACTCGTAATGGATAAATCTGTGACTGGCTGCTAAACACTGAAATCTCCATGTGACTTGTGCATGCAGGCGTCACCTGGCAGAAGGTAAGATTTATGCTGTTATTTGCCTGTTTACTGTGTGTTTTATCAAAACAGCCATTCCTGCCTTTTGTTGAAAGTATTCTGCCTAGCTGGACCACTGGTCTGTGAAATAATTGTATTTTTTGATGTGATTCCTTTTGCCCAATGCGAAGACCTCATACAGACAGGGATCTTCAGCAGCCACTGATGGATGGGAAGTGTTGGACACCCTCAACCACTGAGCCATTAAATTGTTCTGCTCTGTGGGGGTGAGGGGGCCAAACTTTCATTTCCATGACCTCAAAATGCTTGAAAAATATTCTGATGTGTAAAAAAGGGGGAAAGAAATGAGGCTGAGTTCTTCTGTCACTGGGAGCTAAATCATAATCATTACCATTAATTATCAGTACTTAAGTGTCTTAGAAATGAATCATCCTGTCAGGAGTGTTAGTGGGATGAATGGCTGGTTGGTAACAGATCTTAAATCTGAGCATCTCCACCTGTTCTGCAGTTGTTCCTTCCAGATTAGCTTGGGCTGAGGCTTCTGGCAGTGCACCTTTGTTGCTGATAAACAGCAGCATTTTCCCTTCAGGGCTGTCAGTCCCAGGTCTTTTAAACAGCATTGCATTAATTTAAATTTTAAAAAAGAAAAAGTAAAAAAAAGCCTAGAAACTAAATCATGAAAGATAATGGAGAGGAAATCAATGTTTGGAGATGAGATGATTAAGTCAGGAAAGAAGGTGCTTTGTGAATGTGTAGCCACCGCTGGAAAAAATACACACACAAACACAGAAACACACAAATAAATCTGAATTGCTTAAGGAATATGAGTGTAAATAAATGATATTTTATAGTACACCAAACTGCCAAACATGCCATAACCCTGTGAAAACCACTTAGGCTCTAATGGCTGAAAGGAATAAAGCTGAGGGAAGAATAAATTCCGGGTGCACTCTGACACCCGAATGAATCTCCTATGGAAATAGTGCTGTCCTCCTCATTGACTCCAAAAAACCCCCAGAAGAGGGTGGCTTTAAATTTATCCATGCTTGGTTTGGTAGGGCTGTATATCTTGGCTTGAAGAAGTCTGAGGAGATGTTTTCCAGCAAGAGTTTAGGAGCTGAGGATAAGAAGTGAGCAAGCAAATGCTGGTGCCACTGGTAGGATACCTGGTGTGGAAAAGTTTGGTTGGTAGGTTCCTGGGATAAAACCTGAAAATTTAGGAACTGAAATTTTAATTTATTTCCACCAAAATAGCAGAGGGGACCATGATGCTTATTGTGTCCAACCTCCTCTGCTCAATGGAAATCCTGCCATGGATTTTGAGTCCTAGAAAATTCACTGTGTGAACCCCCAAATGCCACAAAGCATGAAGTAGAACTTCCAGTGCTCATAACAAGCTAAGAGTTATATATTTAAATATTTTAAGAGACAAAACCCAACATAAAACAAGATGTCCAAGGAAGCAAGAAAGAGAGACTGATCATGTTGCTTTTCTACCTTCATTTTCAATAACTGGAGATTTGTAAGGTGAAAAATGGCCAGACAGTGCTAGGATGTGGCTCTTGTCCTAAGGAAGAAGGTCACCTCTTCTTTCCATCTGTTCCTCAAAATTCAGTGTTCTTTGGTGTATGATATGGAGTTGAGGCCATAACAATACAGGGAGAGGAACAAAGGACATCTTTGGTAAGAAAAGAATATTCTTCAAATCATTAAACATTGACATTCCCATTAACCAAAGCTCTCCTGACCAATAGGGGAGTGATAATGAATATAATCCCTTGAGCTAAGGATAAGAGTCCTGTCTTCCTAAGGTCTAGCACAGGTGACAGGACAGATGAATGAGACCCTTAAAATCCCTATTTCTGTCCATTTACTATAGAAGAAGTCAAGGTGACAAGCTCAGCAATAGATTCGATAATCCAGGCATCTAAACTTAGGTGAGATGAATCATACAGTAAATGCCCTAGCAGTGAGGACACCCATTATTCTTACATGGAATAATTGACCGTGGAAAGGGGGAGAAACATCCCCATTGCTTCTCACCTTTACTAGCAATAAAGCTGCAGACATCTACTGTACCATCTATTAGATTCCCTTAATCTCTGATTTTTATTGCATTATCAAAACAGGTGAGACACTGTGTTGGCATTATATGAGCCTTGCACATATTCCTCATATTTCCATCATTCTTGTGTCAGCTGAACCAATGCTGACACGACCTGAATAAAAGGCATAATGCAGTGTCAATCCACACTCAGGTAAAGCAGCTGTAAAAATGCTTATATATATTTATACTTGCAATACTTCTTTGATCATCATGATGAGCCTTTGAACGTTTCTGTCACTGGGAAGATCTGATTTGGGATTATTTCATACCTTTCTATGTAAGGGCAGACTTCCTAAGCAATCCTACATGAAGTAAGAATGTTTAAAATCTTGGCTATGCACATTCCCTGGGAGAGGTATCAGTGCTGCAGACAGAGAGGAGCAGCAGCAAGGCAGAAGGTGTGTTTTCTGCACCAGAAATGCACATCTCAGTCCCTTTTCTGATAAAAGAGGCAGAGCCAGCACATCAGCACCTGCATGGCTCCAGGGCTCTCCTCCTGCAGCGCCATTCATCCTCCAGACTCATTGAGATTAAGAACACTGCCAAAATCCCCTCAAACTAAAGGCTTAAAACAGCTTTCAAGGGATTGAGCACACTTCTTTAATCAGCCCTTTTTTCCTTTGTCTTTCTAGCTGCAGGTACTACCCCTTTATTCAGCTGTGGACTCCTGCCAGATTCAGGATGCTCACATTCCAGACTGATTGATTTCTATGGAATGGCTGTATGGATACCATGGTGGGTGGAACAAAAAGTTTGATTTTAAGCACAGGAGATCAGTGTGATGGTGGGGTCAGGTCTTCCCATGCATCCTCCTCACCAGCCCTGAAACACACACCACCCCTTCCTTTTCAGTCTCTGATGGGAAATGTGATTTGTCCTAAAATAAGACACCCAGGTGGGAATTGCAGGAGGAACAGTCTGGATGCATCATTTTTGAATTAGAGAGATGAGGGAGCTGAGCTGTTGGTGCACATCAGCCTGCAAAGGGGATAAGATGCTGCTGGAGGCTGGGCCAGCTGGGCAAACTGGTCTCCCAAGGCTGCAGGCAGCTTGTGGGTGGATCCTTCCCCTGGCAGAGATGCCCAGGATAGATTTGTCCTGAAGATGGAGTAATGCTTTTGGATGGGTAAACAAAAATCACTAAAATCCAGTCAAATATGGAGGTAAAATCCTAAAGTATCACCAGAGGTGCCATGTTGCTTTGTAATTGTGAATTCTGCTAGTCCAAAGACTGTAAACCTGACAAGGAAATTTCTACCTGAGCATGCCTGTATTATAACCCTGATTACCTGATCAGTGTGAGGGAGAACTGGTGAAGACAGCTTGAAAATTGCAGGGGACCCCAGGACCTAACAAAAGTAGAAATCTGACTTCTCTACAAAGCAAATTTTTTTACTGTTGTGGGGATATGGACACTTGAGATGAGTTAAGGGTAAAAAGGAATGAGGGAAAGGAATAAAGAAAACTTTCCCATTCAGTTACAAGGTTCAGAGTGGACCCTCCTGCCAAGCTTAGCCCTGGACTTGGGTTTGGACTGAAGGTTTAGTCCTAAAGTTTTTAACAGCACTTAAACTCAACAGCGCTCAATTGATAGCTTAAATCAAGCAATTTAACACAAGATTCTATAGATTTTACTATAAGCACAACAATAACTCACTTACAGGCCTGACTTACAAGTCTAATGTGCTCAAGAATCCATGAGAACAGCATTCAATGTACATTTGGTGTAGCACATTCACACTGCATGCACACAGACCTGTAGGAGTATGTACAAGGTATAAACCTGCCAATAATACCTCTCAAAGTCAGGGAAGGACTCACATTTGGTGCTTTTACATCTTCTGAACAGGTGAAGAGTTGAGCCTTGGGGAGCGAGAGGGATCAGCCCAGGATCCATCATCGTTCACTGGCCCTCCAAGTACAGCAAACTTGAGAATTCACTGGCTTTGAGAGGCGTGCACTCAGATGGAGATGCTGCTCACAGCCCTCTGTGATCCAGGAGAACTCAAAAGGTCTCACTCTGAACCTCTGCTTATAGGGCTGCAAGAGAGTGAGTTTTGGCCACAGCAGTTTTCCATCCTGGCCATAATTCAGGTCAGCAACTTTTCAAAGTTCCATAAGAAAAATGTTGCTCCACTAGAGTTGTTACTCAGGCAAGAAAAATAAGTTTCCAAGCCTGTTCATTAAAAAGCAGAGCTTGTTAGACAGCACAAGTTCCTAGGAGCAGTCTGTGTTTCTGATAAGCTCAAGAGAAGCTCAGCCCAGGTGCTGTTTGTCAGCACAAAACCTAATGAGGATTTCAGACCACTTTGCTCTGAGGAGGGTGGGATGCACCACCACAGCTACATACTAGTCTTTAAAAATATTTTTTTTATTTTGAATGAACTGAACTCAAATACAAAAAGCAGGGTGGGGAAATGAAATGTTATAAGAGGATCTGGCAGATAAATAAGATTGAACAAATTAGATGTTCTGGAAGCAATCAAGATTGAAAGGTTTGAAGTAAAACAAAAACCAGAATATACACTTACAGTAATCAAACAGACCTGAGAAATGGTGCCAGAGTACTTTAAGGGAGAAGATGTCTTTATAAAAGCCAGCACTGAAACCTTAGGAAGGTTTTTCCTTCTTCTTTCCTTATCTCTCAGCAGAAGAATCTTGTAATGAGAATCAAATCTCAAAGAGCTCTTGGCTGAGTCATGTCACTGTGGGTTCCCACAGCAATTAGGGCTCTATAAATTTTTTGAAGTAAGACCCATCTCTCCTTTCATTTTCCTTTTCTCCTATACAGTACCTTTGCTACCCATGCTTCTAAACTTTTCCCTTTTATTTTCCTGTCAGAAAGCACTACCGAATTCAGTGACATCAAATAGGTGGCTGAGTGAAGACTGAAGAAGTCAGAGAAATTTAAGGTTCCACTGAGGCAAGTTTCCACAGTTACTGAGATATGTTATGGTATTTTTGTGTTAGTGAGGCTTCTTGCCTCTCAGTTTTTCCCACTCAATTTTCCTCTCCATTTGCTAAAAGGCTGTATTTTCTGACTTCCTTAAGAAGCTAAGACTGTTAGAATGTCAACATCTCTTGATTCAGTGTAAGCTAGAGATCCACAGAACAGTTTCCTGGTGGAGAGCTCTGCCTGCTGCATGATATTTCATGATAATACAATCCTCAAAAACCAGTTATGTTCATTCTGTAACTTCACTTCTGGATTTTTCAAAGAGAATGCTCGTTCAGTGTATTGGGAAGAGTAGTGAACTGATACTTTTACACTTGCTGAAATATTGCAAGGCTCGGTGTTATACAGAAAATCATTGTGGTATGAAGACACATCCTATTTTCCTCCTGCATGAAAATGTGCCTTGCTCCAAGATAACAGGTTAATTCCATTCCTGAGCCCATGTTTGTCTGGAGAGCAGCAAGTGAGGAAGGCAGTGGAGTCTGGCTTGGAGAACGGGCTCGAGCATTTCCCTGTGTGACTGTATTGACAGAGCCAGAGAGGCTGGATAATGGGATGATGCTATCTGTGAGGATACCCAGAGAATGACAGAAGGCTGAGAGAGCTCATGTATCACTGTCCTCTGGCTGGCAAACAAAGTCCTGCTCCAGAATTAGTCAGGAATACTTGTTTTTAGTGCAGGTGACAGAAAGAAATATGATTTGCTTTTATTCAGTCTCATGAATAACAGTGGTGAAGATGACAGCCAGGACCAGGGCAGATCCCTGTGTGATGTGCCCCCCTGCCTCCCCTACTGTGTTCAGTCATCCAGCAGCTAAAGGAGTGTGGAGGAGGAGGGAAATCCTGCCTTGCTGAGTCTTTTACCTTTCAGAGTCATGGGCTGCACACCACTCTTCTCTCTGAGGTGTTTGGTGGGTAGCAGAGCTCAGCTTTTTGTCAAGGCTGTTTCAGACTGTGACAAATTTGTTCCCTGAATCCACACTCTTTTTAATCTAAATGTCAGGTAGGAAATTAAAGCCCTGCTGAAATGGAGTGTATTACCAGCATTTTATTAGATCACAAACAATTTAATAACCAGATAGAGGGAGAAGGTCATTTTGTTGTCAGTCCAGCTTATCTCATAAATTAGGCATCAGGTTTTGCACAAAAGCATCTCTCAGCAAATAAAATTATCTAGTTTGATGAAGGACCTCTGTCCATGGAAAGCACGTAACACAGATTAAAGAGGGAGCCCTGTAACAAAACTATGATCCAGAAATGTATGAAAGGGGATGGGTTGTTCAAAAATACTTTTCACACATTTGCCCTATTAACGGCAAGTAAATGCCAAAGTAGTAAAGGACATGCCTTCCTGATGAATTCATGTGAAATTCTTTCAAGGTCAGTAAACAAAAGGGTTGGCAGATGAAATATGGATGATAAATAGGGTAGCTCTTAGTGACCTCAGTGGCTGAAAAGGGAAGAAACCCGGAACATTATCTCTTCACTAGAAATATTTATAGCCTAGAAATTACACTTTTCTGAGCAGGAGCAGGGCAATGAGTGATGCAAAGCAACATGGCATCGATTCCAACATATCACACCACAAATCTCTCTCTGGGATGAGGGAAAGGAGTGACAAGGAAATGGCTTGGTTGGAGCAAAATTTATTTCTGAGAATATTATGAATGTCTGGTCTTGCTTAGATTTGTCTTCCTGCAGCTCTCTGAGACACAGCGATTCCTACACCCCTGCCTGTCTCCAGCTGTGTTTTGTTATTTAGCCCTCATTAGAGTGAAATTAGACTTGTGCATTAAGTGTCGCACTGCAGTGGTGGCAAGTTGTGGTGCTTTATGTCCTGAGAGAGGCTGACTCCTGAGACAAATGTGCAATGGCAGCAGAAGATTCATAAAAAGGTTCATAGAATCACTGACGTTAGAAAAGACCTTTAAGATCATCAAGTTCAACCATCAACACAGCACCACCACATTCACCACTAAACCATGTCCTCAAGTGCCACATGTTTTTTTTTAATACTTTCAGGGATGGTGGCTCCACCACTTCCTTGGGCAGCTTGTTCCAGTTCTTGATAACAATTTCCAAGAAGTTTTTTTCTAATATCCAGTCTAAACCTCCTGTGGCTCAGCTTGAGGCCTTGTCCTCTCATTCTGTCACTTGTTATCTGGGACAAGAGACTTCCCATGAACTTCCTACTTAAATTCTGCTGCCACCATCCAGCTGGAGAAACCACCACAGTGAGAGTTCATTGGAGCTTTTCCCTTGTGTGAGAGGAGCTGACTTTCATTTCTCCTTTTCTCTGCACAATGTGATATTGACCTCTCCTCAAAACAAATCTTCTACCCCTTTGCCATGTGGGCCTGGGGATGCCGTGAGGGACTGGCCTTCAAAAAAAATGAAGAACTGGAACGAAGTTCTGCAGAAGAATGAATTTTTTAAGAATCCTGTCACCCCAGTGAGTGGGCGGCATCATTTCAGCAAACTGAACTCTGTACACAAACCAGTGTTTGTGCTGGAAGGTTCATGGTGATTTTGTCTAAGAGCCAGGTCTGTTTCATGTCTACATGGACCAGATCTGGCTCTTGGTCATGTTCCCTAAAACCCCCTGACAGGAGTTGTAGCCAGGTGGGGGTCAGCCTCTTTTCCCAGGTAACAAGAAGCGAGACATAAGGAAATGGCCTCAAGTTGTGCCAGAAGTTCAGGCTGGATATTAAGAAAAAATTGTTTACTGAAAGAGTGGTTAAGCATTCGGAGGCCACCCAAGGAAGTCGTGGAGTCACCATCCCGGAAAGTGTTCAAAGAAATTAATAGATGTGACACTTTCTGGCATTATCGTGTTTGGTTAAACATTGAACTTGATGGTCTTGAAGGTCTTTTCCAACCTTAATTGTTCTGTGTGTGCCAAAGCTCACAACTCCCTTGATAATGCCAGTAGAACAGCCCATCCTTCTTATCACTCTGCTTCACACAAAATTATTCTGATCAATACCTACTCTGATGTGACTCTGCCCAAACTGAAGCTCTGGCCATACCTGGAAATCTAGCCTCATGGAATAAAGTGGTTCAGCCTCACTTGCTAATGAAGTGCTAACTCCTCTCTTAATGAACTGCCTCTATTCCTCTTTAACTCTGCAGTGTATTCCTGGGCAGCCTGGCCTAATAGTCACTTAAAACAGATTAAAGGGACATATCAGAGAAATGTTAAAAAAGGTGCTGGAGAAACCTTTTCAGTGCAGGGATATCATCAGTGTGAAATCAAGGTGTTCCAAACACTTTGACTCTTTGCCTGTGCAGAACAATGTGAGACATAAATGCATTCCTGGAATCAGAGAATCACAGAATGGTTTGGGTTGGAAGGGAGCTTGAAATCATCTTTTTCCAATACTCCTGCCATGGACAAGGATGTGTTATGGTACTGGCTTCTTTTTCTGCCAAGGCCAGGATTAAAACACAGAGTCATAGTTTCATGTTCAGACTTGATGTTTATTATTTCTTATCTATATTACAGTCTCATGAGCCATGAGCTGTAACTAGGAAGATAGAAAACAAAGGTAAAATGGAGTACTTCTC
>VWYO01006659.1:0-53195 GCA_013400275.1 Rhadina sibilatrix
TGAAGTCAGCAGCAGAACTCCCACTGCCTGCAGCTTTGTCAGAATTTCACACTGAGGATCAGGCATATCCTAATCTGTCCTGATCTTTTATGCAAAAGACTGGTAAAACAGCATTTAAAGTTTTATCAGATTAGACACACACATACTTAACAAATCAAAGGCCTTTTAAAGATAAAACTTGTGCCTCTGTGAGGCCTGAGTCATAATGTCTGAATGCTTGGAGATTGTGACTTAATTCTGCTGAGAGGGATACCTTGTTCAGGCTAATGATCTCACTGGTGCTGGTGCCTGAGGAATCCTGCTGGCAGCAGCAAAACACAAGAGGCAGTTTACCTCAGCAGACTGATGTAGCAAAAGTTTGGCAGGTTTGATTCCCCACTGACTCTTCAGGGTCACCAACTCCCATTAAATTGGGTATTTTGTTCCCACTCTCTTGTTGCTCTCTGGGTATAGTAGGGGGGTTTGCTTATGCTCCTATAAACATGTATTAATAACTCAATCTTTGCACTTGATAGACAAAAAAACATCAATTTGCTTGGAGCAACTCAACAAGGTCATTTCCAAAGCAATAAAGTTTCTCCCTTTTATCCTTCCTACCAAGGGAGTACATTCCTGGTTTCTTTCCTTTGGGAACAAAATACAGCATGGGGAGAAACAAATGACTAAAATGCAGTGTGGGGAGAAACAAGTAACTTTTTTCACTTGTTGAAAATTTGGTTTTGCTTGGTTTGACTGATAACAGCTCTGCATTTAGGAAAGGCCATGTTTCAGCTCCCACTGACAGATACACAAGAGGTGCACCCTTACTGCCCTGTAATTGTACAGTGAAGATGTATGTCTGGCCTGCCTATTTTCTGATTTTTTTCTCATCCTGCATCCAAAAGAAAGGGCTGAAAATAAAAATGCTGGAGCAGAGAGTATCTTCATCTTCTGTACAATCAGGCATAATTCCATGGGCATCACAGGTTCCATCTTCACAAATACACCCAGCTTCCCTTTAAAACTAATGAGGGGTTTCGGCCCTAGAAGAAGGCTGTTCCAAATTCTCATTCCTTTGGGGTCTGGAAATCTGTTTTCCAGCAGAGATCTACTCTTGACCTGTTCTTACCTATTTTTAGTAAGCTAACCTTATCCTTTAGCTTAAGTATTCTCTTCCTTTCAAAGTGTTATGGTCCAGTGTATTTACTTACAGTAATTGTATCCTCACTCCATGATTTTGTGCTTATTTTGTTAGACTAAACAAGCTGATGTCCTTCATCTTTTCCTTAACCAGCATATTTGCCTTTCTCTGTTCCACTCCAGTGTGCACAGCAGTAGTCAGGAATTTTTACAGATTAAAGCTGAGCAAATAAAGATTCCTTTTTCAGGAAATTCAACAAGGAATACTCTATTATAGCAATATACCCTAGGTGCTATTGTTATTGATACTATAGCTGTTTTGTCAATAGCAATAAACTGTACTGTATCTGCTTTTCATACTCTAATCAACAGATGCATTTAGTTATTTCTTCTCCCCTTTCAAGGGAAATGCATCACAGTCAAAGCATCATTTTGTGTCTTCAGTTTACTGATTCTCATTTTTTCCAGCTAGAATCATAACCCTGGAATCAAAATCACTTTGTTCTTTATGATTCATACTGTGTTTTCATATTTTTAACAAACTTCAGTATATGAGAGCTGACATCACATTTTAGGTCAGATTTAACTCAAATCTGGCTGAAATTTTCTGAGCTTCTCTAGGGGAACAAAACTAAACCCTAGATATTCCAGGAAACATCCCCACAAGCAGCAGAATGGAGATTAAAAGCAAGAGTTGATTTAATCTGAAAAACAAATTGTTTTGTGTCTCAAGAAAGCAGGAGGGAAAACCACAGTAACTACAGCTACAAAACCCTTGATGCAGGCAAAATTATAACAAAGAAGTGCATTTTCTTCTGCTATGCTTTACACTGCATGGGGGTTGACTGGAGCTATCAGTTACCAAAGAACTGCAGCCTTGTGCCTTGCCTGGGGAGTGCTGACAACACTCCATGTCTGGAGAAGAGCCCTAAAACAGAGGAACAGCACTTGGGACTGCAGCTGGGGCTGGTGACACAGGCTGAGCACTGAAGGCAGGCCCAGAGAGACTCTGCACATCTGAAATATCTTTTCTAAGAGGCTCTGAAGACACCCTAAAAACAGGGATTCATTCAGCAGAGGGGTGAGGGGAACTGCGTTGCCTGCAGTACCTCGTGCCATTGATGCACAAACACTCCACTGAGGTCTGCTGTGGTCATCCACCTCTCATCCCAGATCCTGATCTTAGCTTTCACAGTGGGGAAGGTTGTAATTCCCAAAACACCCAGAGACAAATCACCCAAGCTTCTTATGTCACTCCTGTGCGTGCTGCATGACTTCTGTGAGCCTGGGATATGGGATTTACCTCTGGTGTGAAGTCAATTTTCCAACCACTGTGATTGCAAGGGAAACCTGAACACAGACTGATGCATTGGCATTTGTACCTGAGAAATGGCTCTCTAAGCTATTCTGCTCACCTTAGCAGGTATCTGAGTGTTAGTGCCTTGTGGCAACAATGAAATATTGCTGAATTTTGGGAAGAAGAACCATCCCACATGGATGTTTGTCATCCTCATCCCACACTGTCTCTCCCTTCCTCACAGCTGCTTAAATAAGCAGCTGTCCTCATTCCAGCTCTATCTCCTTTTGATAATTCTGCAATACTGTCATATTTTTTCAACCTAGTTTTGCAGCACACTGAAGTTTTGAAACTGTGGGGAATTGATAAATCAAATTGCACTTCTGCATAGAAATACTATTTTACCACCTTTCTCAAATGTATGCTTAGTTCAGTAAATAAATATACATTTAAATAGAACAGCAGCTGAGTTTTCTCTTTCAATTTGATATGTTCCCAAATCTAAACACCTTGCTGTAAAAGTGGATCTAATTTGCTAAAACAATAGCTGATTTAAGTAAACATCAAGTATGGCTGCACTGCCAGGATCTTTGTGCTGATGACTTTTGGTAATGGAACATCATTTCCTGTCATGAAGTGCTTCATGTGACAAGGACAATAAATCTCTGAGACATCATTGTGAGAAACAAAAACTGAATTTCACTGGCAAACAGATGAAAGCAACTTCTTTCTTTTTTTCTTTTACTTCTCTCAGTGAATGTACTGTAAGGAAATCTTAAGGCTCTACAGTGAAAAATATTGCTGACAGCAGAAACTTCTTCTCACCACGATGTTCACTCTGTAAACCTCTGCAAACATAAAAAAGTATTTAAAGATGTTGTGATATTATACAACATTATTCTTTATGCCTAAAACTCAAGACAAATGAAAATACTTGGGGATGCTTTAGGAAGAAGGGAACATCAGCATTCAGGGAATGATCTGCTTAAGACAGTATGTTGTTCTTCCAACAGCTCCCAATACCTCCAAGTGGAACCTGGAGGAAGCCAAGAGGCTTCCTTTACTTCTATACCTAGCACAAGGATAATCTGAGTGTTGATGTTAACCCACACTTGTTGATCCTCCTGGGGATAGATGATTTTGGTTGTGAGAGGTCCTTATTCCTACAAAGAATTTCAGGTCTCAAAAAGACTTTTAGAAGTGAGGATTTGTCTTTGAAGTCTTGTAAAAACTGCTGAGCGTCCATCATGAAGATACTCATCAGGCATTTTTTAATATATGTATTTCAAAACATCTGCAGGAAGATAATGCAACAGGCAGAAGAAATATTGGGGGAGACTCTAATGGAGCTTGAAAGGAGACACCAGCTCTTACTGAGTCCTTCCTATGGCATGTGTGACTCTTGCAAAGACTCTTTGCTTCCTTACATGTATCACCAGGCTTGAGTTACCCACCCTAGGTTATTTTAATTAACAGATAAAGCGAAGGCTCTTTGCAGTGCCAGGTGCAGCAAGTCCTGGCTCACTGGGTAATTTAGGACACATTCTAGTACATCTCTGTGCTTCAATGGTCCCAGCTGATAAAAGCAGTAGAGCACTTGAATTTTGCCCCATTGTGAAGTGCTTTGAAATCCAATAGATCAAAAGAGCTTCGAAGCAAAGAGCAATGTTATCAACATTATCACATTACTGTGTTGGCAAACTCCTCCTATGTATTGCTAATTTCTGATTGCTTCTTGTTCCCATCTCCCCAGAGTGACAACTATGGAAAAGGCAGGCAGGTACCACGTATCTTATCAGCAGTTTCAGATGGAAATGAAAGGGAGAGCTAGAGACAAAGCAGGGAAAATCACCATCAGTTTGCATCTCCAGATGAAATGAGTCTTCACTGGCTCCTGATGCCCATCTAACCCAGACGCCACCTGAAGGGTAAATTCAAGCTGAGAGAGCAGCACAGCCCTCAGTGCCAGAGCTGATGTGCCATGCAGTTGTCAGTGTAACACAGAGACAGTAAATTAGGGCTCCCCAGTTTAGACTGAACTTGCTGGTTCTTGCCATCTGTAGGAACATGTCCTGAGCACCAAGTGATTTAGAGCAATGCTCTGAATAATCAAAGGAATAATGTGTGCACCCCCTGCTATATTATCCTGATGCATATGATAAATGAATTGACCTGTAATTTCCTGCAGCATTAGCTAGAGCAAGTATTTCCTTTTGCAGTTTGTATTTATGGAAACCTGACTGTAGCGGGTCAGAGTGACTTGATACACGGCTGATGCAAGCAAGGATCTTTTTAAAGGCAGACAGGCTGGGAAGAAGCTTTCCTCCCATCAGTCTCAAACATTGTTCTGTCACTTCATCTTCTGCAACTATAGGAAATCCAGGTGTCTGGTCACAGTGGGTCACACCACAATCATGCAGGGATAGTCATAGCTGAATTACTTGCAGCAGTCAAGGTGTATCTATTCAGAAGTGTCTTTGATAGGATTATCCCAGGTCAGTGATGGTAAAGCAGTAGCACTGGTTCCCAGTTCAACATAGGCAAAATTTGGACCGGCCATAAGACTCAATAATTTTTAAGAGCAATTCGATAGTGAAAATTAGAAAAATTTGCTGCCATTGCTCTAATTNTTTTTTTTTTTGAGATAGCCAGTATAGAAGTGTATCTGTGTATTCATACACAGGAGATTCATACTTTTTGCATTTGGGAAAGAAGAGCAAAAATTCATATAAGAAAAAATAATACGCTAAAGGCAACTATCATCTACCAGCTGCTGTCTTTATGAGGCTAAAAGAAATAATAATCTTTCTGATTGCAGACAGCCTTTTAAAAAAAGATAGGCACTCAGTATCAGTTGTCCTAATTCATAAAATAGCTTACATAAAATCCCCAAAGTCCTTACTGAGCCCAGGCTCAGGCTCCCAGCCACACTCCTGTGCCACTTCTGTGCCCCACCAGGACCCAGCTGTGCTAGCAGGTACCTGCCCTGGACAGTATCTAGAAAACAGGCAGCAAGATGAAGTGTTACCTGAGCAAACTATAGTGCAACTATCTTTATTTAAAAAGTTCACTGCAGTAATTCCACCCCCCCCACCCCCATTTTCCTATTTGTCTCACAAGCAGGGGCTGGGGAAAACATTCCCCGCCCTCAGACAAAAGTCATTTTTTGAGCGTGAGTTGTACATATTTTGAAACTTTGTATTATGAGTAACTCTCTAGAGCCCCATCATGGTCCAGCCCAAATGTCCAATTCCAGGAAATTTCTGATATGCCACCCTACATCCCCTGTACTTCCCTCTAATGGCTCTTCTCTTCCCTTCTGCCACTGGCCAGACTGCTGGGAGGGTTATGGTAATAATGGGGGAGAAATGGAGAGATCTTGAGGGGTTGGTTTGTCATATCCCTGGCTCTGAACGCTGCACTTTCTCCCCTTCCTTCTTCCCTCCTGCTTTTCATCTTGATGCAAAAGAAAGTGGCTGCAAAGTCTTCAATTTTGCCCCCTCTAGGGCAGGATTAACCAGTCTCCCTCAGCACAGGACAGACAGCTTCATCACCCTCCACCTCCCACCGCTTCCCTCTGCTACCACGTGCTGCTGCCCACAGCAGGCAAACAGTCACCATCAGGGTGTATCCCGATGTGTCCTGACTTTGCTGCATCTTGCTAACCATAAAAAGCCAAACCCAGTTCTGAGTCCACAGAAGAAATGTCTCCACTAGCAACTGAGAAAGCGCACCAGGAAGTGTGTCTGAAAAAAAATAAATTGAGAGAGGTTTCTATTCATTTGCTACAGCCAGGATCTAGCCAGATGTTTTTGCAAAGTTCACAGCACCACCTATACAAATGCTCCTTCCTTCTCCCTCTATAACTGTGCTCAGAAGAAACCAGACACTCTGCTGCTGCCATGGTCTCAGCACTACAATGACAAAAGCTTAGCAGTGTATATGCAATAAGCCTTTTTTTTTTTTTTCCTTTTCTGCCACATAAATATGAAATAGCCCTCTTCTGCTTAGTAAGTATTATCGAGAAATTTTGGACTGATATCACCACTGCCTTACTAAGAAATATACAAATTTCTCTCCACCCAAATGGAAAGAAAGGGTGATTGTTCCTTGGGGAAGGTGACTCAAGGTTTGGTGGCAATGCAATGTGCCTTTTGATCACTATGTTAAACAAACAAAGTCTGCAACAGAGAACAGTATTCCTTCTGCAGAAGAAGATATTAACAGTGTTGCCAAACACTTGCACAACATTTTCAACTGACAGATGCCCAAATGCTGTGTAAGAACAAGGGCCAAAAAAACCCCAAAAAAACATAATCATTAGCAAATATTCGAAATATGCCTGTATTATTAATCCTGCTTTAGTGATTGTTAGATAGCGGTATGCAAAATCAAGGATCAATCCTGCTGTGGAGAGAAGTTCAACAACCTAACCACAAATAAATGTCACATAAACACCCAGTCCACTGATGTACAACTTAGACATATTGGAAGCATTATTCTGTGGTATATCTCCACTGACTTTTATTGTGTTGAGTATATGAAATTGGGGGGAAGTTAATTAATTCACAGGTTACTGGACTGAAATGTTATCTAAGCCTATCAGCCCAAATAGTTGCCTATGTTGTTGGGAAGAAAAGTATTTTAAACTTGAAGTAATGCAAGTGACTATAATGCTGTAATGAAGTTGAAACATTCAGTTAAATGGGAATTGGTCTGTGTACAGAACATCCCAAGATTTCAGCTCAAATTTACCCGAAGATTAACGTAAAAGTGTGTCCCTGGTGACAGAACTTCCAAATCTTTTGACAAAGACACCACAATTCACAACTGATATAGCAAATTGCAGTCATTGAGAAGTATGATAAGAACTGTGTGGAACGTGGAAGAAATTTGAAGGAATATATTTATTCCAGATGAAAGTCATCAGCTTGTCTGATAATAGATTTCAAACGTAAAAAATGTCCTCAAGTGCTCTCCATGTCCAGTACAGGCAGGACAGAAAAATGAAGAGATCAGCACTCATCTGAAGGATTGAAAAGAGCTTTCTGAGTCTAGAAACAAGCTGCATAGCCCATTTTGGAGACACTGATTTTGGAGATTTTTAAAAGATCCCTGCGCCAGGGAACAGGTTCAGATATTTCTATCTGGATCAAACAAGCTGTAGGTGACACCTTGAGCTCCTTATAGATTTAAACTTCTGTGATTCCAAAATATTCTTCTGAAGTTTCAGTTTTGAACCTTTACCATTTTTTGACCTTTTTTTTTTATTCCAAAAAAAATCAAATAATTAAAAAAGGCTATTTCATCCTGTCTTGGCTTGACAGAAGCCCAGAAAATATCGCTGTGAGGCTTTTCCATACTCAGGAATTTCTCTTAGGTTATTTATGATTGCTGTCCCCCTGGCTGAAGGCTGCAGACTATGGGATGGCTTCTCAACAGCAGCAGCCACAGCAGCTTCTCTTGTCCCTGGACTCCACCTGTAGCTCCTTTCTCTTAGTATACAACTAATATATATTAGTTATTTATTTAGTCTAGTCATCACAGCTGGTAGAAGCAACATATATGAAATGTGCTCCAAGTAATAATGTAAAATCAAGTAGGATTTAAGCCCCACAGATAATATTGTTGCAGTAAATTCTTTTCCGGTCCCCAAAACTGCACAGTGTCTGAGCGACTTCAAAACCTGAAGGATTTGTGCAATGTGATAAAAGAGTTAAGTTTACTGAAGATGAGGTACCTGCCTTGCACTATGAGAGGGCTGATGAAATCTGACAGGAGGTAAGAGTGATCATTCTGGCTTTAATTGCCTTGTTTTTAAAGTTAGTTCAAATCACACCAAAAAGAATGGGCAACTCTTCTCAAAATTCTGAGGAGCTGAGATCTGTTTCCGAGTCAACAGTGACTCCCAGGAATGTACATCTCATGCACACATACATCATCATCTCCGAATATATGTGTTTGTGGAGGAGACTCAGTGATCCAGCTGAGAGCTGACCTGAAGATGTAACATGTGTCAACAAGGTATGTCGACCCGATTCAAGAAGCTCACCACCAGGGAAATCTTGGAATAGAAAATGTCAAATGACATGGTTAAATCTTTAATTAAAAATCCAAGATCCAGGGATGTTTTACATCTGCTATTCTCAGCCTCTGGAGCATCCAAATTTCTATAGATGGTAAAGCTCATGTCTGTGCCAAGCTGTGTGTGTTCTGCCCCTCGTGCTCCCAGCCCAGCCTTGTGAGCACTGCAAGCCATAAAGTTGGTGAGAACAGAACAAGGAGCCACGCCTGCTGGTGAGCATCTTGGTCCAGGAGAGGGGCTAATTACTCAGGAGAAAAAAGTACTTGCTCAGAATGTTGTTTGGATAAGCGAGTCTGAGTCAAATCCTGTGCAAGGAAGAGTGCACCATATCCTGCACTCATCCTGCTCTTACATCTGGAAACACTATGGCATCAGTACAAAGACTGGAGAGGAATATTTAGGTCACTTCAGTCCTGCTAGCTCACAAAGCTGCTAGCACAGCTCTGGTGTACAAGACCAGGGCCAAACACTTAGCACAATGGTTCCCATCAGTGGGCAATGCTGGATGCAATAATGTCTGAAGATTTGGCTTTTGGGCCTACATACAGTGGCAGCATTTGAACTGTTTTCTGTTGCCTTTTTCCTGTCCTGTACTCCATGCATCAATGGGAGAGACCACAAAGAAGTTGGAAAATAAGCTAAGAATTATTCTCCACTGAGTCATGGTATTGAAGCAGCAGGGACCTAAGTGAAAATCCAAGCATGCAATAATGTGGTTATATAATGAATGCAGCAGTTAAATAACACTCATTAATGGCATTTATATAGTTATGATTAGCCACCATAAGATGGTGGTCTTTAAGTTGCTTTACTCCAGGTTCAGGCAGCTTTAAGCTCTACAGAACAGAATTATATTGTGATATCTATTCCCTTGGCTCCCTGTGGACCTGCTCACCCCCTCATTCTTGTGTAAATGATGGTAACTCTAGAAGGGTTGTTTTAATTTCTAAGAGGCTCATCAGTGTGTTGGTAATGAAAATGCTGCCCATGCTCAGGTACCTCTGTACCCAGAGAGCAAAGGATGAGGTGTGGGTGGGCAGCAGCTGATCCAGTCCTGGGCTGAGTTAATTCTCTATGTTCATTACAGCCTCTGCCACAACAGAGCTGGATTTGAATGGAGGGTGAAGGACTCTGAACTGGTACCTTAAGTGAGCATTCAAGCAATTCCAAATCAGGCCATATAAAAAAACCAGACCATTTCAATTATGCACTCTCATGTTTGGCAAGAATAGGAATGGGTAAACTCCTACAGCAGTTTGAAAATGGCAAAGATAATAGTGTAACACAAATATTTCTCATTATTTCAGATGTCTCCTGACTTTCAGTAAGGATTTTAGATGTACTAGTTTTTCTTTCCCAAGGAGGTTTAGGTAAGATACAGATTTTTATGGAGGTTTCATTGTTTTCAATGCACACTATATACTCTGCAAGCGCATTTTGTTTTTTGTTTTTTCCCCACAGAGACTTTAATGCTCTTATTCCAGATATTGTGTTTTCTTTTTCACTGATTTTGTCCATTATATTATATTTTAGCCTTGTGTGCAACCATAATTTTCTGATTCCCTCCTTAATAGCTGTGGAGAGCAATTCTTCCCATCAACCAAGTAACCATGACTTTCTGCATACTGCTGAGAAGGGCTAAGCATGATGCCCTTTCAGAAGAGGAGATATGTGTCATTCATTGGCATATAATAGCAGAATATTTATGCAAAGTCTGTGGTTTCTCCTCAAATCATAGGTAGTTAATATTTAAGCAAACTGTATTAAATCTTTCTTTGTTGCACGTAATTACGACATTTCTAAGGGAGGAGGAAAAAAATCCCAGGCCATCAAGATGACTGAGGGGTTTTATGACTAAAGCTACCTCTTTGTGTTGACTTTGGCCTCAGCTCTTGTCTGGACCAGACATAAAGAACGTTTCTTTCATTTGGTGTTTACCTGTTGTTCTCATGCACATCTCTGTGCAATTTACCAGACTTGAAAAAGAGTAAGTAAAGCCCCCAGTCCAGTGAGTTTCCTGCCCTGATCTCATTGTAGACAGCATTTGCAGCTGTTCTTTTTTGCAAAGAGTTTTATCTGATTTTGTTACCTACAAGAACAAGTTCTCTCAGAGTGAAGCAAGTTACTTCTTCATATACCAGCTCTCAGTGAAAGCAACGTCCCTCAGGATGAGTTGGCTCAGTACCTAGCAGTCTGTCCACCCTTGAGAATTCAGTTGCCTGAATATTATTTCCTGAGATTGTGTACATCCCCACATTTCTGCAGGGGCTTTCTCCTCTGTCAAAATACTGTCAGATTCATTTCAGGAAAAAAAAAAACACACCAAAACAAACAAACAAACAAACAAACAAAACCCAACAACAAAAAAAAACCCCAAGCAAAACAAAACACTCCCCCCAAAACCCCACCCCAACAAAAAAACCAAAACAACAAAAAAACCCCAAAAAGCAAAAAACCAAACCAAAACAAACAAAAAAAACCACCTACAAAATCCCCACTTGTTCCTCTTTGCACTGCAGAAGAACAAGGTGTGAAATGCAGCATATTTTGGAAAGTGGACACTAATATTGCCTGTCCCACATACAGCAAGCGTGAAATGGCTGGTATGCTCAGTCTTGTCTACTTATGGGACAGCTCTAGTTTTAGTGAGACTCAAACTGTTATCATAAAGACTGAACAGAGGAAGTTAGCACTGGTTTATACTTCTTAAGTAGTCTGATGATATAAACCACTCATCATTAGCTCCTATGTCATCCAAGTTCTTAGCACAGAGATCCAACCTTCATGGGGAGAAAGAGCAATGAGAGCTTCATGGTTTTAACAGCTGCCCCTTAAGTGAGTCACAGGGTGACAAGAAATAACATTTGGTGACAGTCTTGTGGTTGGGACACAGTGTGTCTCAGATTGCTCAAGTAGTTTTCATCCACTACTAAGGAAGTTATCACTGAACTTGCTTATTCCTTTAAAAGTTGTTTTTCCGGCCATTTGTCTGAGCTCTGAGTCAAGAAGTGGAATAATCTCTAAAGCTATGACAGCATCAGAGTACCATTGTTTGATAAAAAAGTCATGTCACTTTTACACCACAAAACCGCAAATGGTTTTCTGAGCAATTATGTGCAATGGGTTTGACCTTTATCCTTTCCCAGCTCAGTGCTTTGCCTCCTCTCCATCAGGAATTTTTGTGTGTGTAGGTGGTTTGTGGGGAATTTTTTTTTTTTCCCATTGCAGCAGCAGCAGCAGCATTAGGAATGTTGGTCATATGCCAGGTCAGCTTACAGTTTTAGAAATGGCATCATCCAACCATAGGACAGTAAACAATGATTTCAAAAAGGGCCAAAATTATGTATTTTGGAAATGTGTGGGTATAGTGAGAGTGAAAGGTGGAAGAAGTAGGGGGAAAGCAACTTGTTCAGTTCCTTGGGACAATTTCCTTTGTATACCTTGGCACAGGTAACTGTTACTAAAGCATAGTGTGCTTTTATTGTACTGAGCTAGAAAAAGAAGTTAGCTGAATTTTCAAAACAAGACCAAACAAAAGTCTTTGAGCACTGGAAGAGGTTCCACAGGGAAGTGGTCACATCTGACAGAGTTCAAGAAGCATTTGGACGTTGTTCTCAGGCACATGGTGTGACTCGTGAGGCTGTCCTTTGCAGGGCCAGGAGCTGGACTCAATGATCCTTTTGGATCACTTCCAACTCAGGGTATTCTATGATCTACAAGTAAGCTGGGAAAAATATTGCCAATTATTTAATAATAATAATCAGGATAAGAAGCAGTCAGTTCCCACAAAACCTTAAAGACATGGTGATAAGATGAGGAAAAGCATGTGCATTACTTTCTATATTGTCAACTCTACAAAACTTCCAATTGCATGTCCCAGTGCTCCATAGTTTTATCTCCTGAGGAATCTCTACAGTAGCAAATAGCACTGGGGTGCCTCTGATACTGCATTTGCCTTCTGTGTCCAAGCAAATCCACCTGGTGTCTGATCAACCCCGCATTTTTGTAAAAGTTGTTGTGAAGAGGCTTAATGAATAAATTACGCTCAAATATAGATTGCATCATAAATTTTTACCTTCATGGTGTGGACAGAGGAGGAGCACTGCTTTCAAAACCAATGAGTGCCAGTTTTTCCCTGGATGAGTGGGTGTGGGTTTTGGGGTAAGGTTTTGGGATATGTCGCAATCTCTTAAGTCAGTTGTGGGGGCTGGGCAGGTGAAGTGGCTGGTCTGAAAGCCATAAACAGCATCTGTGGAAAGAGCTTAAACACCCTCACCCCACACATGCTGATGTCTGAGCAGGAGGAACCAGATGTGCTGTCAAAAGAAGAGACAATGAAAAGAATAAAGGACCTAAAAAGTGTATTGGTTGGTCTACAGGCATCTTAAATATTTTTGTTGTCTTTGTATTCCCTTCTATGAATACAGAGCCACATCCTCTGGCCCAAACTTTCCTGGTAGCTCCAAGAATTTCATGTGTTCTTTAATTTTCACCAGTCAAAGGAGGACCTTCCCAGCACTTTAATGCTTCTTAAAATATCCCTGTGTAAGCTCAGCATTAGCTGTTTTAAAAGACATGGGAACTGAAGGTGAGAGGATAAAGGCTTTGTCAAGAGATGTCTTCTCTTTTGGCAATGAAGATTGCCATGATTTTGACCTTTTAGAAGAGATCACGAATGCACAAAGGAATCTGCAATAAAAGGCTGTAAGGAGCTTTTCCCCCTCAGGTTTCTTTTCACCTGGTGAAGCTGTATAGTCTCAAGTTCATGTGGAAATCACTGCCACAACTAACACACAAAACACAAAAGAGAAGACTGATGCCTGGCAGCCACCTTTAATTCCAGTAGATTTAATAAACTGGTAGCAATGCTGAATTATTCTAAATACATGCCTCAATCATAGATATATCATTTTTTTGGCAGAGGCAGAAAATATCTACAGTGGATTTTTTTGGATTGTAAGATTCAGAAAACAGGAGGAGCCAAAGAAGAAAACATGAAAGGAAATTAAAAAAAAAAAAAAAAATCCCTTCACCTATGCACAGATGAGCAGCTTTTGGTTCTTAATATTTGCTGTTAAATTCAAAGGAAGATGTGGTGCCCATCTCTTGACTTGCTAAAAATAACACAGTTAAGACGTGCTGCTTTGCTCTCTGCTGCAATTGAATAATATAGGTGAGGTTTGCTTTCACTCAATAATTTATTTTATTAAGGATGTTGTACACTGAAACTGTGTGTAAGGCTGTCAAGTTTGAGAAGGCAGGTGACTTGAAAGAGAAATATGCAAATATGATGGAAGGAAGAAATAAGAAGACCTCTCAGCGATATTGCTGGCAATAGTTCATTAAGACAGTACAAACATCTGAAGGAAATCAGATCTCAGAAGCAGACACCTCATAAGACAAGAAGTAGGTTAGCTCACGTGCACATTGTGACTTTGCTAGAGCCAGAACAGAACATGCATATGGCTGGGTAAGGAGGCGGAAAGAGCACCTTTAGGGGCACACAAAAGCACAGAGGAGCTTTATCACAGCTTGACAAAATCTGACTCTGGAGAGAAAATGGGCAGCCAGGTTTATAAATACATGAGTATAGAGACTGGTCAATGGGAATGACAGCACAAGGAAGTAAAGTTTTGTCCTGCTGCTGTGACACTTACAAGCAAAATTGGACCTTTCTGTCGTTTTATAAAGCCATCCAAATCAAGCATGGAAGATAAAGTATTTTCCCAGCCCTAAAGCAGCTCAAGCTTCAGCTGGTTAAAATGCTTCTCCCAACTTCAGAGCATCTATAAAATTTTGCAGTTAAAATAAACAAATTCTTCCTTGTCTGTCTTTCATATAGGAGATAAAAATCCTTTGTCTGCTTGTTTAAAAATGCAAGTAAAGCTGCAAATATGTCTCCTCTGAAATAGGCAGAAACATTCTTTTATATTCTTTAGTTCATGGCCAGGTTTCATTCATTTGTGTCCTTCTCAGCAACATTCACCCTGAGAAAAGAGGCCCTTCTTACTGTGAAGTGCTCCTGAGGATGACAATTTCCTTTTCCCTGGGAGTTACACAATGTCTGTGCCCATACAAACACCCTGAATGGATGAGGACATGAGTACTGCTCTTTTCCTCTCTGAGCAGCACTAACTTTTCCTGGGCTGCCCTTTAGAGATGTGCTGGCATTGCTGGTTTGGTCATTTCCAGGAGTGATTGATCATGAGATGGTAGAGGGTTTTTTACTGCCTGGCCTAAGGCTGGATATCTGATACCTGAAGCTAGAAAGCTTCATGGGCTCAGTTGTGATTTGTACTCTGACTCCTGCTCATTGTGCACTTACTTGCTTGTAAGAGGGCCTGTAAACATGGCAGGGACTTCTGCCCCTTGCCAGGATAGCCCCTCTGTCCCTGTCTGGACCTTCAGGAATGAAAGGGAGCAATATTTCTGTGGAAACACCAGTCATGTCTATGACCCATGCTTTCCTGCAGACCCTGTGCAGGCTAGGTAGGATTCATCCTGGCTGAGGCTGTTTTACAAAGCTACCTCTGCTCTCATATAAAAGCTGAGCAGAGGAACGAGATTCTCAGAACCTGTTAGGACAGGTTGGAATGGGAGGAGTTGCACAAAGGCACCTTCAGCTGAACTGGTCTCAATCTGGATCTGGGGATCCCCACATGCCTGGTGAGGAAGCATCCCTGGTGAGAACTGGGGAGCAGAGCAGTCCAGTTGAGGGCAGTTGAGGGCAGAGAAAACAACCCTTGCCATGAACCCTCTGACTTTGGAGGTGTATGGCAAAAATGCACCAGAGGCGAGAACAAAGCACAGATGTGAGGGCTTGCTGTTCCTGTTGTTGTTGTAGATTGTAGACTTGGTCTTTGAGTTACTGAGTTCATCTATTCCCGCTTTCAGACACAGGGTTGTGCAACCCAAAAGTCAGTGGGAGTCTGCACAGGCAGAAGCTGTGCTGCAGCAGTGTGAGGTGAGGGAGACAACGAGAAGGGCAGGTCAGTGCCAGGGTTGCTCCTTATATGGCTACCAAATGTCTGTAGTGTGTTTCTTGGTGTATGGTTTACGGTAAGAAGCTTCAGGTGCTGTGCTCTTGCTCTGCTGAATATCAAATGCTGTTGGTGAGGCTGCACTGAGCTGCATTGAGCCGAGGCCAGAAGGAGGTAGGTAGCTGGGATTCATTCAAATACTGAGCATTTGACTAGCCAACCCTGGTATGGTCTGCAAAACTGCTGCCAAAAGTCCCTCTGTTTCCAGTGACTGGCAGAGGCAGCAAACATCATGCAGGAAGCCTCATCCCATGGCTGGCAGCAAGTGCTCTCCACAGTGGGAGTAAACAGGGCAGGGTGCTCTCAGGATGGGGACTCCAGAAAGGACTTAACTTAGCCAACTTTTTTTATCAGGCCCTGCTTTGGGTTTTGTTTCTTCAGCTGAGAATATCTAATGGGAAAACTCCTGTTTGCCAGGAAGAAACCTAAACCACATTGGGACTAAGATGTAATGCTGGCTGCCTGTCTGTGAGTGGTACCTGTGCACAGCTTGTTTTAAACAGCACCTATTTATGTTTTCACGGGTTATTTTTCCTCTTTTAGAACACACTACCACTGGCAATCATCCACTAGCACTGCTTCTTTGGGGGCTTAGCTGCAGTGAATCATGCTCGGAGAACATGCCATGTTTTTGATTGCTGGAAATTGCTTTTCTGCACTATGGAATTTTTAAAGTGAAAATACTTTCAGCTTTCCCAAACCCACAAAAATACTGTTTATCAGTGCCCTGGAGATCAGTGTTTAAACCAAACAATTTAGTGCAACAAGGAGGGTGTTTTGACTTACGGGAAACAAATTTTAAAGGCAAACAAATTGCTTTATAAATACAGATACACCTACACACACCCCCGTACATATATATATATAGATATGAAAGACAGAAATGCAGATGATTCAGGCAACTCTAAAACTCTAAAGTTGTGTCTTAAAATATACATTTTATAGATGTGATAGTGCAAGGTTTTCATGCTCGACTACTATGGGCTGACTTTTTATAAATAATGTTTGAGGCCTAAATAAAACTTATTTGTTTCCTGTTTCAAGCATCTGCCAAATACTTCTGATTCTTGTGAGACTACAAAAGTGATAGGCTTCATCAAGCCCTTCAGAAATTCTGTTACCAGACTGTAATGTTGCATTAAATGCTGGGCGTTTTTTGTTTCTCATTTTAAACACTGATTTATCTCCTTCATATGATTTTGAGCTTTGCCTATGCAATTCTTATGCCTTTTTAATCACTGTAAATTATTCTATGGATCATCCTTCAAAAATATCAAAGCTGTCTCAGCATTAGTTTTGAACAATTCTCTTTTACTTCATGGTACAGCTTGACTTGCCTTTGTTTTGCTTAGACCTCCAGGATCTTATGATGAGAGTAGTGTAGTCTCTGGTCTTCTCATGCTATTTTAAAATTCTGAGTCTTATGGGGATCATTGTAAGGAAGAAAAGAAGCTGATACATGACACAGTCAGACATGACTATCCACCTAGGGATATGCAATGAACACACCACTGCACCAATGACCACAGCTTTAATTAAGCATGGTAATAAAGCATGTTCAAATTACTTCTTAAGTTCTTGCATTGTCAAACTAAGAGACATTAATTAAAACATTATAAACCATGGGTCTTGAAAAGGAAATGGAGAAGGCACTCACTTGTTGTTTTTACAGCAAATGTAGCACAGTGTGTTTGTGATGAAGCTTTCTGACCACAGCAAATTCCCAGAGCGAAGATTCTTTAAACATAGCAACCACAAAATGACAGAAAGTAGGGATTTTCTAGTCTGCATTTTAAAGAAGTCTCCAGAAGTTAATGGTCACATTTAAATCTAATGTTACTGGAAATGACTAAATACTGTATGCATGAGCTTGGACGAATGCACAGACTTGTTTGGAAAATGTTGAAGAAAAATGGATGCTCTGTGGTGTGAGGTTGGGTTATTAATACAGGAGAATTACTTCAATGTATCTATCAAATGACAGGTCATTTCTTTGTTTTTACTTTTACTGGAATTTTGTGATGCTCTAGTGAGAGGTGCATGGACTGCTACAAGCTCTTCTAAAAAACTCTGATGTTCACCTGATGGAGGCATGCTAGGATGCTGTGAGAATTATGTAGCATCAGCAATTAAGCTGTGATCTAAAATCTTTCTCTTATGGCTGTCTTGTCATTCTCTCATTCTGCAAAATGAAAGCAATTTTATGTAATTCCCCATTTTGTGAGGGACTTTGATTCAGGGAAATTACCACGTAGGACTTGCCTTTCCTTAACAGCAATTTTAAATTTACTTTGCCCATTGTGATAAATTATGTGTCTCTGCAGAGATATGAAGGCACAGGAGTGTGGAGTGGAACAGCTGTAAAAAGTCATCCCAACAAGCCTGACTTCCTTTTCTGTGTGATAACAGTTATGCAATAACTGTGATAATAAAATGCAGGTTGAGAATAAAATAAGGTATAATAGGATAAGTGAAATCTGTATATATCACAAACCTAACCATATTTTAAGCAGCCTGTAGATCCCATGGGCTGCAGGGGTAAATTAATTTTTTGATTTTATTTTTATGGTCTTCTGGGGCTTCTCTACTTTTTGGAGAGCCTTTGGTGTTGCTTTGGTTGTTGCTGTTGTTCCAATTTAGGGAGTTTTTTTGGCCTTTATCCCCCTCCTCCATAGTAGCTCCTCTTCCTTAACAGAAGAAACAAGAATGTTTACTAAATGCACTGATTTCTCCTCAAAAATACAACTCTTATTATTGTTTTAAATCACTTGGAACATTCTCAAACTAGATCAAACAATATATTAGACAGAATTTAGGATAGGTAGCACTCCTGCACTTTTCCAAAAGAGAAGAACTAGACAGAATTGAGGTACTTTGTGATGCTTGATAAAAAGGGTGTGTATTTGTGCCAGTGCCTCCCAGTAGGGTTGCAAAGGAGCAAAAAAGGAGGCTGAAGGCAGCTGATTCAGAAGGGTATGCATGCACTTTTAAGAGAGACAATTTGGACTTCTGTTCTGCCAGAAAAAATCAGCAGCTGAAATTGTTTTTGTCTCTTGTCCTGAACTTTTCAGCTGTATTTTCAGTCTTTTCACTTTCCTCCTTGGACACGGCATTTTTGTTCTTGCTTGCTTTCTGTTCAAGTCCAACCAATCTGTAGTCCAGATCTGTATTCTGGACATCTGTATTTGCACATCTGTATTAGCAACTTCCATGAGAACTCACACTTCATGAGAAATGACCCAATGCAGGGTAGAAGTGGTAAAAATGTTTTAATTCCCTGATCCTTATACAGTGCTATTCCTGGAGCTTTGGGTGATGGATGGTATGGAAACACCTCGTATTTGTAAACTACTATTCTTAGCTGACTTTTGGAATATGAGTATGGTTTTTAAAATAAATTTTTGGGTAAGCACATGTGCCTATTACAACAGGAGAGAGCAAGATAACCTTGCATGGACTTGCTATGTCACCCTGCACTTAAGCTGTAAATTCTTTTGATATGATCAGTTATTTCTCCCAGTCATCATGAGGAATTATTTATTAATGGTATTTCCTAATAGGAGTTATTTATGTGTGATACTGTGGATTGAGAATAAATTGCATCTTTTCCAAATCTCTCCATTTATTTCTGGTGTGAGATTAACAATTTCAATTTACATTCAAAGGTTATAGAGCAGTTCTTGGCTTTACAAGAACAAAATGTCATGGAAATGCCACCTCTCAGCTCCCTCTCCATCAGCAATAGCAAATATTTGATCAGTGTGTACTTTCCATTCAGCTCAGCATCCTTGGGCTGGCTTGGCACATCTGCTCTTTTGGAGAAGTCTTACATTTGTGATAACATGATCACAGAAGGGTCAAGGGGACCCTCCATTAGTATTTCAGTGAGATTGGTTTAGCTAACAAAACGAGGGGAAGACATGGGTAGACTTTAACGAAACATGTGAAGACAAGAGGCCATTGTTATTTAATAGAAATTTTAAAAAACCCTATTTTTAAAGAAGTTTTTTACAGTGAGAGTGGTAAAACACTGGAACAGATTGCCCAGAGAGGTGGTGGATGCCCCATCTCTGGAAACATTTTCATTCAGGCCTTGAAGATGTCCCTGGTGACTGCAGGGAGGCTGGACAAGATGACCTTCAAATGTCCTGTCAAACTCTAGGGTCGTCTTGACTCACCCTATCCTAAGGTGGGTCAAGTCATCCTTGCTTTCTGTGATTTCCTCTGGATTTGTATAAAAACAGAGAAATCCCAAGTCCTGATCCTCATTTGGAGCAGCCAAGCCATAGCTCTTTAGTAATGCTGGTGTTTTCCCCACGTTGGTGCTCTGGCATCTGACCAGCCAAGCAGTGCCAGAGGGCTGTAGAGCTGTAGACTCTCAGGTCCTCAGCTGGCACAGAGATGGCACAGCAAGAGCTGGCACAGAGATGGCACAGCAAGAGCCACTGGACTTGAATTTGCCCATTTGCTCTTGAACACAGCTGTTCAAGACACACCAGGAGACCCCATCACCTTCTGCCTGTGAACTACCCTGAGGTCCCTTCCACCAGCTCCCAAAGATACGGGGCATGCATTTAATGGCTCCCCACTAAAATCTGCACAGAAGAACAAGTAAAGGAAAAATACTTAGTGGGAGGCCTTCTATAGGGATTCTACAGGTTCTCCTTGCTGGAAAGCCAAAGAAAACCAAGGCATAAGTGAAAATTAAGCCACTTGCTTTTCACCCCAAATATGGGCAAAAAGTAAGAGCAGCTATATTACATACTATTGCCTTGAAGGAAGAGAAAAAGACTTATTCTTTTAAATCTGTGCAGAGAAACTGAATTCCAAGGGGAAAACACTGATAACAATCTGCTACAAATCCAAGATTAGAGTCCAGACAAAGTAGACTTGTTCTTGTTCTCTAACAAGAAATTTATTATCTCACATAGCCCATTCAAAAGTGCTTCTGACCAGGTAATTAGAGTCCAAAATTCCTCTTTCAAGGTTTTGTCATATATTACTCCCTGTTTGTTTTTTATCGTGCAAGCTCAGACACTCCAGTGATAAACTGTTTGCTCTGTGGCCTTGCTGTGGTACATGGAAAACTTTCCATGACTGTATTGCTGTGGAACAGAAATAGCTAGGCATGTCTCAAGCAGCTTCTGAAACCCAGTTTGGATCCTGATGAAAAGAGGGATTGTTCAGAGGCTCATCACTGTCCCATACAACTTATTTGTTTCTCTTTAAAAGTGCTACGTGAAAGAGCAGGAAACGCTGGGAAGAGATTTTATTTTATATTCTCTCAATGGCTTTTAGAGGCGCAGAAAGCTGTGCATTTCTTGAAAAACATTTCTTTCAGAATTTTTCTTTTTTTTTTTTTTTTTCAATGCAGTAGTGTATTGGACAGAGATATCTTCCCATTTTTCAGGAATTATATTAATATTTCTCCATTAATTTTACCCTTATGTAGTGAGAAATGGAGTGTTTACCTGGTTTTCCTTCTGGAGTTTCCTACAGGCAAAATTTCCGGCTGATCCACAGTGACTCTGGTTGCTGGTATTTCAGATACAGGCAGATGAGAGGAGAAATCACTATTTTCTGCCTCAGTTGCTACTGTTGTAATGATCCCTTCTTCCCTTCTATTCAAAATTTCTTGGATGAGCCACTTCACTGCTTCATGCTTCCTTCATGAAGGACTCCTTCAATTTCCACGATCTCCCTCTTTTTGTTTCACTGGGGTATGACCTGTAGTGCTAAAAAAATAACAAGTGGCTACAGCTAATGGATAGCTGACTCTATCAGACTTACTTCAGATTGTATAAGGTTACTCCTTGTTCTCTGGGCAACTAAAATTGGCACTAAAATAGTTATTCTTGTGGGTTTTATCTTTAAAAAATTATCCTTTTTGTTTTATATGTGAGGGCAAGAACACTCATTACTTAACTTTTCTTCCTCCAGATCATGTTGAAATTTCTCAGGCCTTTTTTTGTCATTTAAAAATGTTTAATAATATTTCTTATTGGGCTGATTAATCCTAGCCAGTAAGCCAGACAGGAAATTCTGTTTATCTTCAGAATATTTTTCTAAATGGTTGTTTGTTTGTTTGTTTATTAAAGTTAGTAACTTATTTTTTTCCCTTCTAAGGATGCATCTTAGTGACTTTCAAAAAATATTAATTTTAGAAATTAACTGTAGTCCCTAAAAAGGTTTAGGGGGAAAACCACCATTCCGTGGTTGGTGAGAAAATGTGGAAATTTGCACCTTCAAAGAGTGGTAATAAAAATCCTTCTGGATTTGGGTTTCCATGTGAGCTAGATGCTGGTTTTGTAGTAATCTATTAATAGAAATATGGTCCCCTTTAGCAGCCTCTGTAGGTACAAAGCCTATTTAGCCAACAGATGGTAGACAGTAGAAATGTCCTCCCTTGCAGATGACTTCACACGGAAGCATTTGCAGAAATTGTCTGTGTCGTGGTTCAAGATTACTGCCACATAAATCTGAAGGCTTGAAATTTGAGTCCTTAGGTCCAAATTACTTCAGTATTATTCTTCTACCACTCGTCTTGTCTGTAACATCACAGAGATGTAAGAACATTGAATTCCATTGGTCAAGCAGAAAAAAGCTGAACATAGAATATTCCTTTATAAGGGACCTCTTCCATGTATTTGTGTGTATGGCTGTGTCCTCTGCCTTGATGGACATCTTTTTCACATAGATCCTCTTCTCTTGTTCTGCCATGCATGCACAAGTAATGCCTGTATCTATTCCCTTACTTAGGCTTGGATGTCATCCAACTTGGACTATTTACCTGTATTTCATACAGTTCTGAAGCCTGCAGGCACCTCACAGCAATGTAGCTCTGCCTCCAGGGCTGGAAGGACTGTACCTCAGCTTCTGGCACTGTGCTTTCCCATACAAAGTGCTCTCACAGCCAGAGTTTCCAGAGATACCCTATCAATAGCTCAGTTCCAAGTCCCATTCTCAATGAACCATGGAAAGCAGAATCCTCAGCTAATACCCTTAGGGGGAAAAATACTTGAGCACTCCAGAGCTTTTGAATTGGAAGCTTGAAGGTCTTGTTATGATGGATTCAAGGTTTCCAGCTGTGACACTGTGACCCGCTGTTTCATTTTAGTGATGTCACTTCATAGGATATAAGCAACTTAAAAGTTTCCCAGGACATCATTACGCTGTTTAATAAACAAATAAACTATGCCTTAAGATTGTGGCTCTAAACTCAGAAGTTAAAATTATTTTAACTGTGTACGTATCGTGATAAACTCTGGTTCTGTAAGCTCCTCCGTCAAATCTGAGAGAACATGAGGATGCTGGCCAGGTGTCTTCCTCACTAGCTCCCGTGGGCCTTGCCAGATGGTTAGAGAGGACACATCAGGGTGTTCAAACAAACCACTGAGGTTTAGCAGTAGTTGAAGCAGATTTGGGGACTTCAGAGGGAAAAATGTGTTGGAAGACACAAGGCCTCCACAAGGATGAGGAGAAAATCTTGCCAGACAGATTCCAAGAGAACTGAGTTCTGCTTTTGGCAAACACTTTACCTGCACAGGAGTTGCAGCAACAAGTCTCCCTTTGAATCTGGTTGTGCCTGATGAAGATTAATAAAGTGAAGCAGGAAATGGAGTGGATTTGAGATTGAAATAAGCTTTTTGTACAGCTCTTGCCCTTGTCCAGAGGAGATGTCACATGTTGCTTATTGGAAGGTGGAGGAAACTCAGGCTGGCATATCTCTGCACAGGGTTCAGTCAATGGCATCAGTGCTGCCTCAGGAGCTGCTGGCTGTTGTTTTGCAGGTGTTTGGAATTAATGTAAACAGTACAGGTAGATGGCAATGGTGCCCAGGGTCATCTGTGTACCTGCAAGTCTTGCTGTTAAGGGCAATATTTAGGCTTGTTTTGAGTTTGTTTCTTCCACCTCTGCCTATGATCAGAAAGAAAGGGTGCAGCTGGTAGTAACATTTCATGGTCCAGCAGAGAAGCTGTACTGAAGGAGAGAGGGAAATGGGGCTGGAAGGAGATAGTGGAGTAAGGATTGGATGGGAAGACAGACCTGAAATGAGGTGGGTTTGGTTTGCTTTCTTAAGAGCAAGTTGCATTTCTGGAGCATGCTAAAGGCTGGTGGGGGAGCACAAAGACAAGGACGGGGAGGAGAAGGCTGCATGGTGAGAGCCTCTGCTTAACAACAATTGCCCCTCACTTATTTCACCATGTTCTATAAAATATTTTTCTTTTTGCTTCCTACATGCAATCAAAAAGCAGTGATTTTTGAGATGACTTCAGCTGAATATGAAAGAAAATACTAGTGAGGGAAAGGGTGCTATTTTAATAACTTATTAATAACTAGTTTCCTTGAAACAAACAGGTAGGGTTTATTTTCAGACGCGACTTCCTCTGAGGAGAGTTTTAAGTGTGGTGCATCATGGGGAAATGGATTGTCTGGTTAGAAAATCCTGATCCATGTAGCCAAGACACCTGACAAACATCAGAGACTGTGTTGTACAGAGAGTGGAAAATCACCAGCGTGTTCCAGATCAAGACCAGAATTGGGGTGGGGAGGGGTGAGGGATGCTAGTTAACCTTGGATGAAATTATAACTGAATGTGCTGGAGACTTTCTGCAACAGAAACTGATTGTATCTTGTGTATAGATAAAGGTGGATGGTCAGAAATGTTTCTCTTCTGCTGAAGTTTTTGCCTGGAGCTGTAATTTACTGCAAATCAGTGAAGTAGCTTTTTTTTTTCCCCCTCACTAAAAATGTAAGAAGAAATATAGAGACATTTTTATTGTAGGACAAATTTCCAAGGCTAACCATGGAGTCATATGCTCTGGTGTTGTCATAATTAAATTTTTCACTGCTGTCAGAAAGCACATCGTACCCTGGCAACACATTTCTCCTGATACAATTCCCTCTTTTAGGGATTGCTGCTTTGGTTCTCTGTCACATTCATATGCTGAAAACCAGCTGGAGCATCCTGCAGGGAAATGTTCTGTCTCAGGGTTTTTTTAATGCCTGCTGTGACCACAGAAATATTTGTGTACTTCACTTCTTTACAGTTCATTGGAAAGAAGAAGTGATACCAGAAGAGACATCATAAATAATCATAAATAAATGATTTATTTATGATAAATCGTAAATAATATGAAGAAAAGTTTAGAGAGGTAATACACTTCATACTGCAGGATTTATACCAATCCCTAGAAGCTAGAGATTGGATTATGATTTAAAGTATGTGGGATAAGAGGTGAAGTTCTCTCATGCTTGCATACTGTCGGTTTTATTATTTTTTTAAATTTATTAATCCATAAAATGAAGTCCTAAAGGAGGAGGATTTTCTTTTCAAACACTTTTAAAAGCTTTTTGAGTCTGCTGTGTTCAGAGGCTCTGACAATGCTTTTGTTGATCCAGTTTGAGGTTTAGTCTTGTTTTTAAATTCAGTGAAATGATAGATATGGCCCAGGTACAGGTCTGTCTAAATGTGAACAAAACTTGGTCCATAAACTGCAAAATCTGCTACATTTATTTTCATTTCTGAGGTATGGTGTATGCATGCCTGTAGATGTATCAGTAAGCAAATGTGTCCTTTTCTGAGAAAGTGAATGTCTCTCCATGAATGGCTTCACAATCCTGCTTACAAAGCTCCTTTGCTGGAGTTGCTGTGAAAGGGTCACTGAACTGAAAAAAACCATAATTGCCCAGACTTTTATTTACTGATTGTCAGCTGATAGAATGCAGTTCATTCAGTCCCAGGCTAATCAAGTCCTGAAGAAACACTGCTATGAACAAGTTCTGACCCAAGTGTTTTCTCATTTCATTTAAGCTTTTATAAAGTCCTGTTCAAAGGACATTCTAATGGAAATAAAGCTTAATCCCTAGTGGAAGTTACCCAAACAAAACATTTGGTAGAAGCAGACATTTCAAACTGCTTTCACTGATGGGCCAAGATCAGAGAACTTTTCAGTATTTCAGTTTCTCTTCACCCTGGGAATGACATTTTCTCATATTTAAAACAAAATGTAGTATAATAAAAATATAACAACTAGAAAACACTCTGAAAAGAGAAGGAAATGCTTTTTCCTCCCTAATACTATTTCAGGGCAAATTCACCTGTGTTTTCCTTCCTTGCTTTCACGTAGAGTGAAAGGGCTTCTTCCAATCATCGTGTTTTGTAATTCCTAATGAGGCAGCAGCAGTCGCTGTTGTGCTGGCAGAGGCAGCTGGCATCTCAAAGGGGATGAGAGCCCCTTTGGCTCTCCATGACCATTTTGTAAAGCACAGTCAGTAAATCCGATTAAAAGTAGCACTGGAATTGCAGAAGCATCCAGTTACTGAAAATATTATAACATCTCCTGACTGCAGATCAAGTTTTCTGCTTGTAAGCACATTTTACTGCGGTGATTTGTTCAGACAAACAGCTGAGTTTTTATTTCCATGTAACATTTTTGCATTTGTCAAAGGTTATGGGGCTTCTTTCTGGATTTGTGGGTTTGGAAGAGCCTCTCCTCTTCTCCTGGTACTTGGCAGTACTGCCAAGGTTTACACTCAGTCTCATTACTTATACCTCATTCCGAGTGAAGAAGGACTATAGCTGAAGTGGGTGATGCTGATGTGTTTGTTCTTTCAGGAAATACCAGCTTGCACCATCAAAACCTCAAATCACATTTAGGCTCTCCTTATATTGGCCACTGCCCTTTGCTATACCTTTCTGATCTAACTGCAGACTGTAAAAAGCTTTCAGCTGGAGCAGCCTTGGCTTAAAAGAAGATCTGTGAGTCCACAGCTGATGCATACAACTTGGTCTGGAAAGGTCCTAAGAAAGATTTTCTCTTTTTTCCATTTTTTTTCTTTTGTGCTGATTAGTGGCAATGAAAGCAAGAATACAAGATGCTGTGCTAGGCTTTTAGCTGCATATTTTTAGGTTTTCTTGAATAGATTTAATTTTTTAAAGTTTCTATCTAAAAAAATGGTTTGGGTGTTTTTGGTCCTGAAGCCATCAGAACATTCTAAGGAGATATTTCTTATTTAAATTTTTACATAGAATTTGGTTATACATAAAAGTTAGTCTTTTTATATTGGTAGAGTTCAAACCTAATGCTGTCTCTCTACCAGTCATTCTATTCCAAAAAAATAACTGTGCTTTTCATTTGGTCTGAATTTCTGGGTGACTGGGTTTTCTCTGAGGCTGACTCTTGGAGTACAGCATGCCATCATCTCACAATGTAATATTCCACAGAAAGCTTGGGATGGAGTTAAATGTTATGTTCGTCACTGAATTAACCAAGCTTTTCCCAACAATTATTTTCTTCCCCTGGTAATCACTAGTGACTTTAAAAAAACAAACTATGTTTGGATTCAAAAGACCAGCTCTCAGAGGAGTTAATGTAATGGCTGTGTTGTAGAAGGCCAAGTGTTCTTTCCTAGTTTAGTCCTTGCTTAACTGCTTTCTTCAAAGCTGAGTATGCTTGGATGTATTCTTTGGTATTTGAATGTTAGGAAATGGAAAATTAAAAATAATAATGGAGGAAATTCCCATCTGGGAAATCTGTTGTGTGTTCAAAGCACCTTTAGTTGCAAGCTTGCACTTTGTGGCCTTGACACATATTGTACCTAAAGATCAAGCTTGGATTTGAGCTTTCCCAAGGTTTTTAGTGAGGGGGTGGGAGGCCTGGGAGAGGATTAATTCAGCTTTGCCTAATTCCATTGCTCTCAGTATTTCTGGTGCCTGGTGCATGGTCAGATGTTCCCTTTTCAAAAGGAACACAGAGCTTGCCTTAGCTCTAGATTCAGGCCCAAGACCACGAGTGTCCCTTTGACTCCTGTGCAGAAATTACATAGCAGTGAGAAAAGGTGCAAAAGGGATAGTCCTCTGCCTTTTCTTGTAGATCATCAGAAATGCTCAATAACTGGGGGAGGGAATGTGCAGTCTGTGGAAAAAGCAGTGGTAGAATAGTTTGGTGAAACTTTCAGAAGTGTAAGAAAGTTACTTGGCTCTCTTCTGGCACAGATAAAACAATAATCTTCCTGTTCAAAGTGCAAGTCTTACAGAAATCTCAGTGATGTTGTGAGCTGTGTAGGCAGAATTTACAAGCAGCCAAACAAAACCCAAAGATGGTGACGATCTTCCTATGGAAGTGTGGGTCTGGGAGAGCAACAGCCAAGGAAAGTTTGCAGAAACATCAGACAGATTTCTTTGAAGCATGAAGCCAAGAGGGAGAAGGAGCTCTCAGGGCTCGGCTACTGGCTGGAAGGAGACTTGGCATCCTGAGCAAAGGAAGTGCTTCCTTGTAGTAGCACTTTGCTTATGTATTTTGTAAATAAGTGCAAATGTCAGACAGAGAGGAAATCAGTAGTTGATATAAAGTTTGTGTAGTGGCAGGGTAGCATAAAAGCCTTGTCCTTGAGTAATTAACAGGACAGGTAGTAGGGTGCATTTGCAGTACACTCCTCTCACAAGCCAGGTGTCCAGGATGACATCCTGCTTTCCTAGGTTCCTAGATTCTTAGCGTTACAGTCTGTACCATGACCAAACCAACTTGTGACCCACAGCCATGTGTCTGTGGGTCACAAAGAGCTGCATGTCTGAGGTCACTCAAAAGCAATTTCTTCAGGTAATATTTTACTTCTTTCTGCTGTGATGCCATGCAATACAGAAGCAGACCATAATTCAAATTTAAGAAGATGCTAGAATCTTAGCTCTGGCTCTTCACAACTCTAAGTTTATATGATTTAATAGTTCTTTATGTCCTTGATCTGCTGAAAGCCAAAAACTTGTACTTTTCCCTGAGACCACTGTGCGCGTGTGCATGTGTTTGAAGCTAATTAACTTATTAAAATGATTTACAGCAAACTCGTAATTTCAATCTCATGAATACAAAACTTCAAAAAAAAAAAATGGTGCAATTGGTCTTGTTCTTACATCTGTAGTGTTGATCATGGCTGTGAGCTTTCTAGTGGCATTCAGCAGCCACAAAAGGACAGTGCAGCTGGAAGGCCAACTTGCAATACGAGCGCTTTGCCCTTTCTTGCTCATTTACTTGTGTTGTGTTTGGCACTTGTAAACATCTTTTTGGAAAACGTCCCTGGAGTTTTGCTTTCACATTTCTGTAAATTCCTGTGACACTTGGTGTTACTGATTCTCTTGCTTTTCAGGTGCTCCATCCCTCTGAGTATCTTTGTGGTCCTCCTCTGCACTCAGTCCAACACATCTTTGCCCCTCTGAGAGCTCCAGAGCTGTACTCCAGGTGGGGGTTCACTTATCTGGATGCAAAAGTTAACAGTGCAACAGTTACACCCTGTTGGCTATTTTGCATGAAAAACTGTGATTTTCCTTCTCAATTTACATGTAACCACAAGTATCTGTTGATGTAGGAATATTGAGAAAGTTAATTCCTTATTGCAGAGGAGAACTATATTTCTGCAATACCTAAAGCTTGCAAAGTAATCCATTCTCCTTGTGGGCTAATCCTGCCACTGATTTAAGAAAGTGGCCCAGAATACAACACATATTCCACAAGCCCTGTGGCAGGGCAGGAGCAGCACAGCAGCCATCTCTGAAGTGAACTGTCCTGCTTGTACTTGCTGCTGGGTCTTTGAAACAAATAAAAACATGGAAGAAAAAAAGCCCAGTAGAATATGATGGTTAGTCAAATTTGTGGGTGTCTGTGAGCAACCAGTGTGAAGCAGAAGTAAAAAGCATAATGTTCTTTCTGGGCTTTCTAAGCAAGGCAGTTTTGTAGAGATACCCAAACCATTGTAAGTGACCTGGAGAAACTTTTTTTTGTACAGCTGAGATCACCTAGCTTTAACAAAACCTAATTTGAATTTAGACAGGTAGCCACAAGGATTAGTACGTTGCTTAGAAGAATGCTATGAATTAAACATTTCCCTGTTATTCCTTACAAAGAGATAAAAATATCTTGATTTCTATAGCCTGGTTGGCAGATGCCTTATAAGGGGGTAGGACAACTATTTGTAAATGGATTGGAGGGTTATGTATAAGGAAGAAAAAAAATTATATAAATTTTAATTTATATTAATCTGGGATAATATTAATCCCAGACTGAGTGTTTATTTTCTAGTTAATTTAGGCCAGAAACTGGAAGGTTCCTGAACCTTCATAGGGTGAAGCTCGAAACAGGACTGGAAGGAGAGAGGAGTTTAAATTGAGAGATTGAGCCTGATATGCCCAATGGAAGGGATTGTGTAACTAATTTGGAGAATTCCTGAAGATAAGAATCCATGTGTAACTGCTATGTTCAAAAGGAAACCAGATCACTGCTTGCACTGTATTTATTTTTTGGTAATCCTGTGCTAAGACTTCTGCCCCTTTCTTGTAGGGATCAGCAGTGATTTGTCCCCCTAAACTATGTAACAAACTTTGTTTAAAAGTTTTCCTGCTTATTGAAAGGATCTAGAACAGCAGCAGTGCCTTCAGTCTCTCTTTTGCTGCCTTCTGTCTAGGGCTGTTTTGTCTCCAGCTGTTTCTCAGCTCCTTATTTGGTTACCAATATTGGGTGACTATGGTGTGGAAGGTGGGCACCTGGGCATCTCTTGTGTGATTTCCTGGGACTGCAGGAAGCCTTGCTGCAGGATCTGTCTCCCAGTTCTCCATTCCTGCCAAAGAGAGAGTTGCTGATTTCTTTTTCAATCAAAAGGTATTGGTAATTGAGTAGTGTTCCTCCATCCTCTGTTTATACTGACACTTTGTGTCTTTAAAGGCAATTTTTTTTTGTTTTGAACATTTCACAGGCACACTGCTGTTTACTCAAGCAAGGCCTGGAGTACAACTGAGTACTTGTCATGCTGTACTGATTGAATCCAAGTTTGTTTTGTCTCTGTTATTCCTCCTTTCTGGTGCATAAAAAAATATCATGGGAGAGAAGCACTTTCTGGATTCATTGAATATTCCTTGTCCTGCTGTGTTATGGCAGAGCTCTGCATGCAGGAGACATGACAGCAGGAGAAATCCTCCTGCTTAGGTTGCACAGTCAAGAAGTGCTATTTACTTTTTTTCCCCTGATGGCTTTGGCACAGGTAAAATAGCAATGAAATTTCAGAGGGTAGCAGTCATACCTTTATCTATCAGTTTACACCTTTATCTATCAGTTTACCTTGCTCAACAGTGCATAGTTAATTCCTTTTTTTTTTCCTGTAGATGGCTGTTTAAAAGCACTCATTGTGTAGCCAGCTACCGTGTGTGCTTTAAGCTGAGGAATAAAAACATGCTGCCAGCTAGCTACAAGGTCTTGTTGCTGTACTTTTCCTTGTGACCTTTAACAAATTCAAACCATTGTTATTGTGCACAGAATCCAGCAAGGCTATAATCACCATTAAAGAGAGTGGTTGGTTTATGTTTACTTTGGGTTTCACTATTTTAGGGCAGACGGGAAAAATATTTATGGTGGGGTTTTTTTGGTTGGGTTTTTTCTGGGCTTTTTTTTTTTTTTTTTTTTTTTTTAGCACAGGACCACAGCAGAAGAAACCNGGAATAATATTTTCTGTTTACATTTGTGGAGTAAGCACAGCCAGGTCCATGCAATGACTGGGACTCCTGTGCCACAGTACACGACTATTTGTGTCCTTACTTTTCTCGTCTCACATCCAATTGACCAGTGGATCAGTGGATAAACAGGTTCCATCTGATTGAATAAGATGTCTAAATAGTTAGTAACAATTGCAGTGGAAAAAAATATTTTTCTTCTAAGCTGGAAAAAACTACTTCACTCACATCTTGCAACCTACATCCCAACTTTCTGCCAGTAAAAATAAATAAAATAAATTTTAGAAACCTCTCCAGATTTAACAGTTGCATCTTTTCTGAGGCCTCCACCAGTAGGATTTTTCCCCGTTTGCTGTTTCCTGCCTTTCTTCTCCCTGCATATGCTGTCATCTTCCTGCAAACTTGTGCATGGGCTAAAGGCATGGTGTGGGATGCCCACTTCTGAGCACTGTGTCCTCCAAGACCTGACTCAGCAAGGAGCTGCTGATTCCCTGTCACAGCCTTTCCCTTCACAGGGAAATTTGTTGGTGTCTTCTATCATCGTGCAAATCTTGCACTGTAGGAATTTCAAACCTGAGTCCCTCTCCCAATGTGCCTGAAACTGCTCATTGTGCTAGGAAACCATTAGGAAATGCAAAGCTGGACAGACCTACAGCACAACTGTATAAAGCCCATTTAATTAGCAAAGTAGCCTAAGAAGATTGGATTTCCAATTGTAATGTGTACAGACAGATAGGTATCCCTACCCAGCTCATAGAACATTAGCTCTGAAGATGTGCTGTTACATGCATTCTGCAAGTAGATAATTGGAGGGGGAGAGGGAGGAAGGAGAGGGATGTTTGTATCATTTCATGGCAGGTAACCATGTCATTCATACCACACCTGGGTGTTTCTGACTTTGTTTCTCACACAAGTGCTAATGAAATATTTTGTGGTTAAAAAAAAAAAAAAAAGAAAGAAAAAGAAAAAACTAAAAAAGAGCTTGGAAACCCAGTATCCAAAGGGTTTCAAAACTTTATTGTATGTGCCAAATATTTCCAGCTGTTATTGCCTTCCACTTATTTCCCACAGCATCTTGGCCTGGGTCTGCTAGTGATCTTTCTTCGTTGATGGCATGAGATGTTAGCTGAGCCAATGTTTATGCTGCTCAGAAAGATATTCCTCAAGCCTTACTTCATTAATGATTTTAAAGCTTGTTAACCTGTTTATCTTCAAAGGATGGAAGCTTTTAATGCTAAGTAAAGTGGATGGCATTTATATAGATTTTGATAATGAGTACGATTGGATCTGTGTTATAGACTAGGAGCCATCACACATTCTTCAGTTGCTTCTCCCTGAGAGGAGGGAGATTAGACTGCAAGCATGGGTGTCTGAAGCAGCATTACATCTGCTCACTCCAACCCATTGAGAATTTCTAATGTACAGCTCCTTCAGAGGAAAACAGTTGCTAAGATATTCAGTAGTGGAGAATTGGGGATGGCTTGCTATAGCTTTTGTGATTATTTATGGACTGCCTTGTGGCATAGCATAATTTTATGAGTGGCTTAATTTAATTAAATCTAGCTCAGCAAGGGATATCTGGGATATTGTGGAATCAGCTGCTTTCTATCAGGAGATTTTAGAAAGTCTTACAGGCAAAGCAGTTGCAAAAATCTGTTTAAATTTTCTGATATATCAGCCTACTGTGCTTTCTGAAAGACTTGATGTCAAGTTACCCAGGTTACTCAAAACCACTGCCTGGCCAATTGCTCTTTGTTGTTTTGGCTTAGAAACATTCATTAGAATGGAAGGAAGTTTTTGCTTTTATTTTCCACGATTCACATTGGTGCTGCTTGTGTTTTGTATTTCTTTCTGTTTTGGTGATGAGGATGTTTGGAAAACATCCTGCTGGTCAATTGTTGTAAACATTTACCTAGCACTTTGCAGTCACTAATGAATTAATCTCTGTAATGCTGGTAAGTGTCATGTGTATTTTATAGCCCAAAAGTGTTGATGAGACATACCTAAGGCCTTAAAGTGTGTCAGTAGTGTAGATGAGGATTTAATTTGAGAACATTACTGTGACTCACTGTAGTTAATGTGCAAGCAGTGTCAGTCTGTGGATTTGTGTATGAGCCAGAATTTGCAGTATTATAGAGATTACATCTTTCTTATTGTTCTAAAGCAGCTTTTTCAGCTCGTGTTCATTTTCCTTTGAGAAGCGGCTGTTTTTGAAATCTTGCTTCTATATCACAGAAATGTTAAGTTTAATTGAAAGGAAGTTTGATTTGCAGCTAAAACAAACTATTAAGTGTTTCAACAGAAGTTAGACTCCACAAGGTGAAAATCCCTTCTCCTTCTCCTACTGATAGGCCACAGAGAGACAACCTGTTCTCTTCTCCACTTCCCTGTCTGCAGGGACCTCCAGAACCAACTTGTGCTGCTGAGCCTCGCAGGGCTCCCCAGTCTCACACAGCAGAGCTACCAGAGCTATGGGTAGCACAGCCAGGAGGAACCCCAGATCCCATCCTGTGTGTGATAAAGCAGCCTGAGGGTCAATGGACCAGGGGCTGAGCAGCACAGGCAGATTCTGCCCTAAAGGCCTCTTTGCTCTCTAACTCACAGAGGAATCACCCCACTTTTCCTGGAAAGATGAGAAAAACGCCCTCATTTTGCTCCATGACTGACAGAATTGCCACGCAGAAAAGCTGGCACTTGCTTTGCTACCAGCAGCTCAGAGCACGAGGCACCACCAAAAGCCCTGGTGTAGGAGAAAGAGCAGCTCATGGGGTATAAAGTTCTTTCGTTTCATGTTTGCATTGAACAGTTGTGTTTCTGTTATTTATGCTTACTGACCCAAGAATACTACTGGGTCTACACTCACAGCCTAGACTGTACCAGTTAAGTGTGCATGACTATGGCTGTGGCTTGGTTTGGGGCTTTTTCCTTCCTCAGATACACTTTTTAATGCTTTACTCTTTCAGAATTTAAGGTAGAGCTAAAAATTTGCTGAAAGAGATACACAGGGTGGGGAAGAGGAAATAATTTTCCAATCACATATTACTTGTTCCTTCCCTTTTCCCTCATCACCATGTCCAGATGCTGCAAAATGAAACTTAGAGCTCAAAAATGTAGAAGTCGGTTTTGTAGCTCAACACCTCGTTTAAAGGCCATTTATTTGAGTGAAGTAACAATGCCAACTAGTGGTCAGATAGCTCATTGAGAAGAGATTTGGTATTCTAGCAAAGACAAAAATAGTAAAAACGGATGTAAATCACAACAGCTTTCGTGACAATCACACTACTCAGCTAAGGAAAAGACTGTAAGTATTGATTTTTGTTTAACAGGACATTTCAATCAGTAACATAACAAGTGTATCATTAGGTTAATGATATGCTGTCCTTGGACAATGCATTAATACACTGTTATGATCTTCTTTTTTTTTCCAAATTAATTCATCCCATTCATAATCTGATCACCTGTGCTAATGACACCAAAACCAAAGAAAGGAGTATGTATTTCCTCTGTCTTGTTTCACAATAGTATCTGGGTTCTTCTTTTCTAAAACATAAACGTGCATTTGGGCTTGAATAACCCACTCTTCTGTTTCAAAGTCCATGGTTATTCTAATAATGAGGGATAATCTTCCAACATCACTAAAGGCTTTTGTGTTTCTCTTTTTCAGTCTTAAATGTGTATCAACATGTCAATGTTGATGAGGTACTCTGCCACAAGTTGCTCTTTATTTTTGTTGTTTCTTAAGGACTCCTTTTGCATCAAGATAATTAGATTTTAGGATACATATGTAAATATTAATGGCTGTAATCTGGATGCCAATATCTAAATTTAATTATCATCTTTATATATTAAAGACATAAAACTTTAAAGCAGCTATTTGGAATTTTCCTTTCTTTTAGGTTTTTGGGGTGGTTGTTCAGCTGGGGTTTTTTCCCCTTTCAAAACTGTGTCCTTCCCATAGCCGAGCCCTCAATTGTTTTAGAAAACTCATGTGCTGATTAACAAGATGATTTCAGTAGATGATTCAGGGAAAGGCACCAATTGGGAAGACAGCTCTCTGGGATCTACAGTGGTTAAAATTGCAGTATCTTTTTACTCTGCCTAAACTAGATATATTCAGAGTCTGCAGTACGCAGGTGCTGTGTCTTCAGAATCTCCACCCTGCACATCTCTTGATGTGTGTGATGTTGAGGTGCACTTTTCTTTCAATATGCAGCGCTCTTTTAGAAATTCTCTGGAGTTTCTCCTAGCAATTGGCCTGACTACCTACCTATTTGACTTTTGAAAAGCTAGATTTGCATGTGTTAGCAGGTACTTATAATTATTAATTTTGCATTCATAAAAATTCTGAGCCATTCATCATATTTCACAGTTTCTTCAGATAACAGTTACCTTGTATGTTCTGTGAAGTCAGCTAGTTTGTGCATAGTTCTTATATATAACACCTGTATTTTATTTTCTCCAAAGGCAGGCCAGGTTCATTTCTCTGATGCTTAGTGAACTTTGGATCAATTCCTTGATCTCACGTGTTCTGCTGCAGTGCTGAGATTAGGAGCTCTGATTCACTCTGAGCTGCAGAAAAATGTGGGTCATGCTTAAAGGAAATATTGGGGGGCTAGTTTTGGTTTCTGCTAGAGCTCCAAATCCTCCTTCCCCTTCTGGCAGGCTTCTGTATATACTGTTCCCTTTCACCATGGAATAACCCAGACAGAAAGCTCCCTTCTCCTTCCTGCAGTGTCAGGAGTTGAAGCCTGCTGCCTTTGTGACATTGTCCAGTGCTTATGGCACTGTGAATGTCAGATTGGTGTGAGCATCCCTCTCAAGCGTGGTACTTCACCTCTGCTTCACCTCCCTAACAGACATACTGACCTTTCATCTTCAGAGCACCATGGAAATGCCAAGTGTTACCTTGGAGCACCATATTCTCCAAGGCAGTTCTGAAGTTTCCCATGTGTTTTGGAGGAGTGTGAGGATGAATCCCGTTCTCTGGCTCCTCTGTATCCCTACAGGGTTTTTTGAGTTTCTCAGTCACTGTTCTGGCTCCAGACCCTGAGGTCTTGGTTTTTCTCCTCCTACCTTGCTTGTTAAGTGCTGGCAAACCCAGAGGGCACACTTTTATAAGCCAAAGTTTGTTAATTTATTTTTTAATCTGTGACTACTTCGAAGACCATTTACTAACAACCTTCACAGAAACAGCTTTCTAGCATTATTGCTGAATTTGGAAGTCCTCCATGTTGCTCAGTTATCTCAGCCCTGATTTTTTTGCTTTTTCTCCATTTGACTCCAAGCTCCATGGTTTGCATATTGCTTTTATTCCCCACTTCAATTTTATTTAATTTCAGCTCAGAGACATCAAACACTGGCTGCATTTCTGGATATATGTATTTCCTGCCTTCTTGCCCTTTGTAGCCTGAAGGCAGCCTAAGTTCATAATTGAACTACAGGCAAGATGGGAAAAGAGAACTGTTTGTTCCATGAACTCAGCAGCATTAACCATTAACTATGCCTCTGTTTATTTTTAATGAAGGAAAAAGTGGAAAAAGTAATAGCATCTGTCTCTCACCTGTAATGATATATGGATTTTAAGGAGGTGGGAAGCTAGAGAAGAGAGACAGAAAGATGCCAGCATTGTTTTATGTGATATTTACCACTTCTACTCCTGGAGAAAGGATTCCAAAGTTTATTTTCCCCAGCCCAGTTTTTGTCTTTTTCTTTCGTTCCTTTCTTTCCCTTCCCATTACCTTGAATTACCAGCAAGTTTTAGAAGAGGAGGAAGGAACACAAAGATGAAGCAGAGTTCAATCCACCATTCTGCTCCCCACTGCAGCCTTTCCTCTTCCCTTCCTGGCAGAAGAATGCTGCTTTCTTGCTTTTGGGGTTTTTCAGTTGCTAGGAATTCAAAATATTTGTGGCTTTTTCAAAAATAATTTTGGAAATTGCGTCAGTGCTGAGGCCCTGGGGCTGGAAATGCCAAGTGTTACCTAAGTGGAATAGTTGGCAGCCCAGCGTGGCACTGTGTGATAGGAGATGAGCCTGGGGCAAGAGGAGCCAAGCACCAAGGGCAGAAGGCCCCCAGCTGTTTCTGAGTCACAGTCAGGCAGAGCAGCAGTGCCCTGATTGCAGAGGGCTGGTGGCTGAGCTGAACCTTTGTCCCTCATGAGAAACAGCCCACACACAGATCTCGGTGGCAGAGGGAAACCAGGCACTAAATGGAGAGGAGAGCAGATGGGGATCAGAAACTTTTGACAGGCAGGAAGCAATGGGTTTTCTGAAGAAGGACCAAAATTGAAGGAGACCCAACCAGCCTTAACCTGTCATGCTTCCTTTCAAATCTGCTGCTTGCCACAGGAGTCTGGGCAAATGTAATCACTTTATTTCCCCACCCTGTACAAAGCTGTCCTACCTGGTGGATTAAAAAATGAATGATGAGCAAAGTCAAGAAACAAGAAGACTTGTCATAGGAGTCTGGAGAAAAAGAGCTCCTCACTGTGAAGTTAGTGGAAAAAACCAGAGGAGACGCCCCTCCCTCCCACTGGCATAACATGCAACTCTGTGGAGTAACACACAGACCAAGGGAATCCTGCCATCTCTAGGGAAGGCTTAAGATGTTAAAATTCCCCTTCTCCTTGGCATGTGAGGAAATATTGTTTGTTGTTTTAAAATGAATATTTCAGTTGTTCCAGCAGAAGAATTTACAAATCTCATGTACAATAATGAGGAGGGTAGTGTCTGTGCAAGTGACATCTACGAGAAAGAGTCTGGAGTGTGCAAGTATGTCCCATTTGCTGTAAAATATGTTTGATAGTGTAGTGCAAGTCTTTGCAATATATTGTAAATACATTTATGTGGTTAAATATATAAAACATATTTTTATATATGTAAATATATGTAACACATAATTTAGTATATACTTGGCTGTTTTGTTTCTTATTCAGAGCCTATTATCAGTAGAAATGACCCTTCTTCATTGAAAAGGCCCTTCCTTGGTTCTCTAAGAAAATAATTTTATATTGTCAAGAAAATCTACTCAAGAAGAAGGGAAACTGGGGTTTTTTTAACTATTTTTTCCTGTGCCAAGTGTCCTTGCTAACAGCTTCACTGCAGTATGTGCGATGGTCCAGCTGCTTTGCTCCTTGGCACTGCCTGACATTCTGATAAACCTTCGGTAAATCTGCACAGGATTAGTCACTTCCAGGGGGAAAAAATGTTCAAGAATATACTCATAAATATTGCTCAGTACCATTTTGCAACAATATACATAAAGGAATTCTCCAGTTGCCATTACAATGTCCTACAACAAGCACTAGGCTGCTGCAGTGCAGTTGTTCATACTTAGCTTTGGGGAAATTTTTATGGCCTGTGTTGCAAACTTCTCAAAATCCAAACCAGAAATTTCCCCTTTTGGTTCAGTTAGGTCCCCAATGGCTTGCCTCATTGTGTTTCTAAGGGGTTTTGGGGTCCAGGGCCCCATTTCCTTCTGTTCAGAGATGGAACTCAAACGTGATGCACATAGGACAGCTTGATCTGTGTTTTTCCAGACGCCTTGGAGAACAGAAGTGTAATGCAGACTTGAGGAAGATGGGAGACATACTGCTCTGACCCCCGCTACCTTTCCAGGGATTTGCAGAGTGGAATGCTGACTTGGCTAAAGTTTTCTGTTCTATTTCTTCCTCTAGGCAAATTCCCTTCTCCACTCTTCTCCTATGATGAATTAGAGACAGATATCTGGACTGCAGACACTTTTATGGATAAATGTGGCTATCCTACATCCTATTCCTCATCTCACTGTTTTCTTTTGACAACACTTTTTTTTCTTGTTGACATCTGGTAAGTGCAGACTGAACTTCTGAAATCCTGGATAAAGGAGGAGCTCTGATTCTTTCCTTTTATCCTGCAAGGACAGCCAAGACTAGGGAAGACTTTGGCCTACCAGCTACAGGGAAGGAATATGGGATATGGGAATATCACCAAAGCAGAGCAGGTAGAACTAAGGTAGCACAGCAGATTTGGTGATTTGAGGCAAGCTGGGAAAGGTTTGCAGGCAAGTGAATGCTCAAAGTAGGGATCCTGAGAGCCCGAGACAAACACTCCATCACCTTCTTAAGCTCCTGAGAAACACCTATCTGGATCTTTTGAAATAGTGGTTACAACTGAAAACCTGCATCACTAAGGTAATAAATTCTGCTCTAGGGAGAAATGTGGATTGGGAAAAACCTTCACTTCTTTATATATATATATATATATATTTTTTTTTTTTCTCTAAAGTAACACCTGGAAAAACTGGAGCTTTTGATGCCAAATTATGTCCTGATATGCACAAACATGATTTTTGTTGACCCTTTGAGGGAGGGCTATGGACTTCACTGAATACAGAAGAGAATTGCATAGGCTTGGAGTAGTGTTAGCAAGCCAGAAGTACCTGATGAGCAAAAAAATGATGAGTTATCTCAAGGATGGGGTGTGGAATAAATAAAGACACAGTAAAGATATAAATCAGTAGAATCAAAACATCATCACACAGCAAAGAAATAGCAAAGTGCTGGGAAAAAAGTCAACAAAACCAGAAACGTCAGAAGGGCAACAAAAGATGTGAGAAAAAAGGGTTGCAGATTGTGAAGTCAAAGTAGGACATTTATAATTATGTCAGGGACAAAAGGTCTGTCAGGGACTGCTTTAGCCAAGGGGAAGTTGTTCATGGATGCCCTAGATAGTGCTGGGAAACACTGCAGTTTCTTCACCTCAGCAGGCACCAGGATGAAAAGGAAGAGACCTGCCAGAACCAAAAGGACTGTTTTGTAGCCCCCAAAAAATGGAAAATTCCTGAACACTGTGTCTGCCCAGAGAAGCTGACAGAAAAATATGATGGCTCACCAGAGGAGTGCCAGGGCAGCTGGAATCCCCCTTTACTCTCCCAAAAAGACAAAGATGAGATGCAACAACAGGAGGATTGGCAAGAGCCAACTGCAATAGCTTTATTGTCCCAGCACAGTATGGGTCAGGGCAGCTCTTTCTTCCCTGTCTCCATGTATTATGCACGGTATGTATGAGTTCTGGGGGTTTGGCTTTGGTTTTGTATTTTTTTAATGTAATTGAATTAAATTTTGTGTGTGTGTATGTAAAACCTTAGGATTTAATTTGAGTCCTGCTTTTGCTTGCTCTCTTTATGGTCTCTCCTTTATTTAGTATGATTACCTGCTGTTACTAAGGCAGCACAGAGTGCTCAGAAAATGCTGAACTTTATGCTCAGTCCCAGCATCCCCATTTGTTCAGGCTCTGTGTTTACCCAAAATCTCTGAGGCTCCAATAAACAAGGTGATATTATATTTATAAATAAAACTGTGCATGACTAATTCATGCATCTGATGGCAAAAAATAAGGTGACATTTGAGGTTGCAAAGCTCATAGGCACAAAATGAGAAAGGTTAATGAAATTGCACAGGGCAAGAGGGTTTATTACTACTGCCTCTCTTGGACCATCATCCGTGAAGAACATGATAACAGAATACTCTGTTTAACCACAGGTATGGTTCAGGCATGCAAAAAGGAAATGTGTGGTTTTTTCTGCTTGTACACAAGCCCTGGTTTGGGGAAAGCACTGGTGGGAACCCAACAGTCATTAGGTGTGCTGGGGATGCTGCAGTCACCAGACCCCTCTTGATGGTGGAGGTAAAGCAAAGTCATTAAAGCTTCCATTAGCATGGCATGTCCAGCACGAGCTTCTGCTCTCTGGATACCCTCTCTCTGACCCTGAAGTCTGCTAAATCTGTAAGATACTTAATTGCATGACTTACTGAGAATGTCCACTTTATTTCATAACTGAGCTGGTCTAACTTTAGTTTCTGATGATTAACTCTTCAGGGAGCAAGGCCGATCTCAGGAGAAAGAGACTTCTATGTTTTCTGAACATCTTTTCCCTGGAAATTAGATCAAGATTCTTCAAGGCTTGCAATCTAAATTGCTGCTCTTTGACACTTGTTTGGCAATTGAGAAGGGCAGGATTCAAAACAGCATCTTAGAGGTGAAAGGCTACATATCCTGTTAGTGGGAAAAATCATCTACAAAAGCAATGGTATTTGTCAAGAGCCTAAAGAAGATCTGACATCAGGAAAAGCCTTTGTGAAGTCCACCACAGTAACAGAAATGTATTCACCTTGATTTAAATCATTCTTTTTACAGTAAAATCTAAAAATGGAGCAAGATAGGGTTATAACTTAAATGCAGGAACTGTGACAAACAACAATTTATATGAGGAAATGGAAGTGCCACAGGGATTGGGTTCCAGGGCAAACTTGTCTTGTGAAAAGGATATGAAGTTAAGTAATGGTCAAATAAAGCAAGGCTTTTGTTTTGGTGTTTTTGGTTTGTGGTTTTTTGCTGTTGTTGTTGTTGTTGTTTTTGTTGTTTTTCAATATTGCTTTAAAAAAAAAGATAACAAAAAGGAGAGCAGAAGTAAAGGTCTGACATTCAAGAAAGGCTTGCTTGCGGTTAATATACCACAGAAATTGCTGAACAGGTTATCCCTGTGAAATTATTTCCTCTGGGATATTGTTAAGAGGATGAAAATATGTGAATTATTGATTACTTTGTCTCTGAATCAAACCTGCAGGAATGCAGGAATGAAAAGCTAATGTAAGTGATCCTGTTTGATGGGGGGCATTTTCTGGATTTTTGCTCTTGAACCATGTGTTTCTTAATAGTTACTGGGTTTATTCTGTTTGTTTGATTGTTTGTTTTTCTTTCCTTGCTCTGCTTTTCTCATGCAGAACAATAAGAACTCAACTGAATTGCTCTCTGGTGAGGATTTCTCCAAAGAAATCTGAAGTGTTGCAGCTTAAACGCTGAGGATGTGGACAAGAGAAGCAAACTGCATCTTCCCCAGTGCTACTTGGTTGGTATCAAATGACTCCACAGTAATTCTGCCACTCTTTTTATTAGGCTTCAGCAGCTGGGAAGTTGTTTTGTGCATGAGAGGTCAGGCAGTTTGCTGAGCTTGCTGTTTTCACTCTCAAATCATAGCCCTCCTGCTCCATCGAACAAAGATGGTCGGGAGTTCCTGGAGCAATTTTCCAAATAAAAGATGCCTTTTTTGTTAGCCAAATACATTGCAACAATGTTTCAGCAGAAGATATTTCCTGTAGTGTGGTAATTTGGATTAACATGCTGAGAGAGACCTGCAAAGAGGCAGAGGCTTGGTAGGCACAGACTTCATCACTGTGTCCCTTGAGGTGGCCTAGTAGATCTCACATAGAGACTCCAGTCTCTGGTAAAGCTGCCCATTGAAATCATGGCTTACCTTGAATCAAGGAAAGCTATGATTTGAATGAAAGATTTCTCTTTATTTTTGGGAAAAAAAAAAAAAAGAAAAGAAATGCCTTAAAATAATTGGAGCATTTATATGGGAAAGGAAAGAAAACAATCTCAGCTTCCATTTAAAGAATACTGAGTTTATCCCCATAGAGAAGTTTTAGTGCTAGATATATTATAGGTGTGGACCAGAAGAGATCCATGCTGTTTGGGTCTTCAAGCTCCTACCTGCATTTTCATCCCAAAAGATAGCTCAATTAATTTATTAAAAGTAGGTATTTTTAAATGAAGGCATAATGTCACCAGCACAACATGAACTGCCTTCACATTGCTGCCCTCTGACCTCTGGCACTTTCCCTAGGCATGCCTTTACTATATGTAGCATATCCTGACGGAATGAGCTGAACATTGAAAGCTCCACATATTTGACAAGGTATGGGGGACAGCAATGCACGGGAACATTCCGGGAATCTTTGCAGGTTTTGGAGGCCCTCAATCCCCAAGAGCTTTCTCTTTGTTTCAAGGAGAAAATCCCCAAGAACTCCCTATTACATATTTTATGATTTCAACAAAGCAACTTGCCTTCCTTACACCTTCCTAAAGTAGGAGAGGGATTTACTCTGTCACAAGCTCGTAGTTTCAGATCGTCTCAACAAAAGGTCTTCAAGGTATTCCCCTCACCTGCCCAGGAGAAGCCTGCCCCGCCTCTGGCTCTACCCTGAAGAAGGACGGAGCAGCCCTGCAAACCCCTCCGCTTCCAACAACGCCCATTTGCTACCACCTAGTGGGCAAGAAGCGGTGTGAGAGCACAGACTCGTGCAGAGCTGCATGTCAGAACAGGGAAAGAACGCGGGTCCTAACCCTAAACCTAAACCTAACCCTCACCCTAACCCCTAACCCTAAACCTAATCCTAACCCTAAACCTAGCCCTAACCCTAACCCTAGTCCTAACCCTAGCCCTGACCCTGCGTTAACAGACACACACAATGAAGCACCTAAGCACTGTCAGGTGGAAGTGGCCTTGGAAGCCTTATGGCCCGGCTAAATGCTGAGGAAGGGATGGGAGGACCAAGGCTGTGGCCAGGGAATGTGGACTTCATTTTTCTTCCAACAGCCAAGACTGGAGAATAAGAAGAAAACCCAGGACAACGGGAAAAGGAATCAGCTCACTTGTGAAGTGAGGCTGAGATGGCAATATGGCAACTAAAACCAGACCCAGATTGTGATAGGTCTGGAGACAGGGCTATTTGTTCATTTGGCTGTAACAGGTAGTGATGCACAGTAAATGCAACTTTAGTGCAGAGGCCATTCTGGTCCATCTCCTGTCACCCTGTTCTTCTAAAGTTTTTTCTAAAGTCCTTTTGGCCTTCTGATGTTTTACTTTTTGTGGTGGAGTTTCTCATGCACTTTTCATGTAAATAATGATTGTTTTGCATTCCTTTCTGGAGGAGGAGAGAATTGATGGACTGTTGGGTTGACCAGTGTGGTTGGAGAGGACAATTTTCTTCCTCCAATCCATGGTCACTGCTGGAATTCTATAAATGTCGAGGTCTGTAAATAAACTGCCCCTTTTTTGCCTTGGACATCTCAGTGTGTGAGTGTCGTTCGTTTGTGTTGTATTGCGACAATCTCCTAGGAATTTTTCCCAGAAATAGACACAGACATTGAACTGAGCCAACCATATGGGACTTAGCATTGGGCCTGTACCTTCCAAGAGGAATCCTGGGCCAGACACTTGCTAATGTATGCATATGCAGCCCTAGTGATTTTTATGTACCAGCTGATGCCTACTGAGAATCTGATCAGTTCTGTCCTGTTGATTCCCCATTGGTTTTGTTGGTTTACTGCATGCTAAAAAAATCTGGGAAATTACATGAAGCCAAAGTAATTCTGGGATAACAATGTGTTTGTTCTCCCAAACAAAATTCTAGTATTTCAGGTAAATTATCCATATTTACATCGCATTTCTCTCCCGAAAATCATTTTTATTCAAGAACATGAATGAGTACTAATACCCAATGTTTTAAAAAAAAAGCCAGCAGAACAGTTTCTTTTAATGAATACAGAAGAATCTTTCCTAGCACTTCAATTTAAAATGTTCATACTGAGCATTTAAAAAAAAAAAAAAAAAAAAAAAAAAAAAAAGGACAGAATACTTACTAAATTTTCTTTGGAAACAAGAAGCACTAGCTGGAAAACCTGAAACTGAACTCTGAAATCCACTTAATGAAACAGACTATATAAAGGAAGACTTAATCAGTTTTTGTCTTAATACATCACATGAAGTTTCAAAGTAAAGGATTTTCTTGGAATTAGTCCAGAGCTCTATCTTCAGCATCCCTCAAGCTGGAGACACACATGCTTTTGTGCAAATCACAGTATTATAAATCCAATACATTTCACTCTCTTCATGCATGTGAAGGAATTAAAAGCAACTATCAGATCAGGTCTACAGCAAATAAGTCGACTTCCATAAGTACATAAGGAAAGTTCCTGCAATTTTACATTTATTTTAGTACTTACTTAACTCAGAACCAAAACCATATGTTCATCACAGAAGGGAAGTGGGAATTAGAGAGAGAGGGAGTATATATTCATGTAATATAATTCAAATTTTACCTCAGTCCCTAATCATGGAAATAAATCCCTTCAGGTCTCTGTAGTCAGTCCACAGCTACATCCTGGGGAGCTCAGTGTCAGAATCACCTGTGTCTGCAGCAGGGAAAAGGAAGATGTAATCCCAATTGGGACATCCCTGATGTCAGCTGTATGAATTAAGTAAGTGAAGAATTAAACCTGTTGGGCTCTTTGGCTCATCAGTCAGAGAGTGGGGTTTAGAAAACATATGTTGAAATTTAGTGTATATGTGATTAAAAAACATGTTTATTGAAAGACAAGGTATGTTTTGAAAGGTGAATCTTATCTCACATAAGGAGAAGTCATAGATTTAAAATTTCAGTTCCTTTTAGATCCTGAAAGACAAATTAGTCTGAATTGCAGAATGTAACAGTTGTTTGCAAAGCAACTAAATAGAAATAAAGCACAAGGCAGTCACAGTCCTCTTAAAATGAAATGAAAATTATGAACCAAATATTCTTTTTCTCAGGAAATATAAAACCAGTAACATTAAGAGAAAAATCTTTAAGGTAATCATCTAAAATGACAGCAGAGGGTGCTGTCATTTCTCCTTCGGTTCATGGTGTCCAGTGAATGAATCCACAGCTCTCTTGTCCCCCCGAGTTGCTACTCTAAAGAATCTTTAAAAAACCCAAACAACCCAGTAAATTTTGAAATTCAGTGGAATTTTTCCAGAAGAGAATTAGAGACCAAGAATGGAGAAAGAAAATATACACTGATACGGATTTAAGGCCAGAATTCAACTTCAAAATATGAAGCCTCTCCTGCAAGTACTTTGATTGTACAGAACAGTGAAAAAATTTTGCTCCTGTTTATATTTAATTTAGAAACATAAATGTTAGACCTTTTAATCTGTAAATATTTCTCACAAATTCATGCCTTATCTGCTGCATATTGTTGTCATTACTGGACCGCTCAAACAGAAATTATAAGACAATATTGTTAAATGTTTGCAATGTCCTGCCTATGGAAGCCATCCTTTAGAAGAGCCGACAAAAGAGTGTACTGCATCCATTCCTGCCCTCTGAGATAAATAAGCGATCTAGAAATGGTCCTCAGTTTTTTCTGCCATCTGAAATTTCTACTTAGCCACTACATACAAAGCACAATTGTCTGTAGCCCTGGTTCGGGCCTGAGATGTTTTGGTTTTCTGAAACTCTTTTCCCAGGGAATTTCCTGTCAACAAGAGACATATTTTTCTAACTGTAACCTTTGTTTACATTCTTTCTCTAGGAGGGACTTCTTGATGTCCCTCTGGTTTGACCAATGTGATTGAAGAAGTTTGTCTTTTGAGTTGTCTTTTGAGTTGTTCTCTGTAGAACAGTATAAAAGGGAAGAGATTCCCAGAAATAAATGCAGTCATTTTCAACTTTCTGAAGTTGGAGTCTGTGTCGTTGTAGTGTACAATAGCATCAATTGTCTTGTTTTTGCCCCCCTTCTTTCATAGCTTGGTTGCTCAAATCATGGCCTAAGAGGCCAGAGTCAAGAGAAATACTGAAACTCTGGTGAAGGTTGATTGCAGAGAGAACCCAGGCAGGAGGTTACATGCTGAACTTGCTGCAATGCTGAATGTCCCTCAGAGTCAGCACAAAAATGCCAAAACACAGTTTATGGTTTCTAAACCTACCAGAGGCAGGATGAACACATTTCTTACTGTGCTGGAACAGCCAGGCCCAGTTCTGAGCTTTACCTGCCATAAATTCAGAGACAGCCCCATTCCAGGCTGTCTTTACAATCCAATATATAAAAAGTTAATCTTGCTTAGGTATTAATTGTCCTCCTCATGCAATTTATGTTATTTTAGAATGCATAAGGTACAAGATTTATGAGGCATGCTTACAGTATAATAACTAGAACAAACTGGCTAGGCTTGTCACAGTTAAAAAAAGAAAAAAAGCTGCAAAGTTTTTCTTGTGTCAGTTTATTTTTAAGGGAAGTAACATGAAGATCTTTTGTACGAGGTCGACAGGTCTCATCAAGTAGATAGCAAGGTATGAGCTCAGTTTGGTCCATCAGAAATGTAATCTCAACCCCAGTATAGTCCTGGCAAAGTCCTCACTGACATCAGTGGGGTCAGGTTTTAACCTGGGTCACACCACTTCAGGAAAACTGATGATCTGGTTTGGTGTCTCTGTTGTTTTCGGACCCACCGGAGTGTCTCCAACCTCATCTCTGCTGTTCTGTCCAGCTCCCTTCTTCTTATCTCCTCCCTGTATTCCTCTAGTCCCACCCACTGGGCTTTACACTCTTTATAGTGTATCTCAGCCTCTAATGAGAGGAGGCTGTTGCTGAGTCTCTGCTTGACATGGTGCTTGATATGTGTTTTTTCAGATCTCACCATCAGACCCAAGCCAGGAAAGTAAGTTCAAGTCAAAGTGGGAACTAGTGAAAGACTAAGGATTTTCCACTTTTTGAGGATGTCAGAGGAAAGCATTATGCCTTGGATTCAGGAGTATTGAACCTGTGATTTTTTTTTTTTTTTTTTTTTGCAAGTCAGTGCTGGCAGTGTGTTTAAATCAGATTTATTAATCTGTTCCAATAGGCCAAGTTACCTTTTAATAGCTTTCAGCAGTTAGCAAAGGCTGTATTTCTGCAAGTCCTTTGCGGATTCAAGACTTTCTTGATACATCTTTCTTCTCTTTGCTTTTTTTTAATATACGTTTTTCTTCCAGATCTTTATTCCATTTGTTAGAACAAATACTGGCATGAAAAATACTCTCTCTGTGAATTACACCCCATTAAATCTAACTTAAAAAAGAAGTAACTCTGATTACAAAAGAGTTCTGAACTACTACTGCCCTTTTTACATTGGTTGTATCCATTTGGGTTCCTGTGTTTTCCTTACAACCATGAAGATAAATTTGTTGATATTTTCTTAATAAATTAAAAGTCATCATTTGGGGATAAGATCCAAAGTAGCAAGTAATCACCTAGAGCAGAGCTGAAATTTAATTAGACCCTTACACACAGATCAGTTGCTGTCTGGAGTCTGACCCGATCCAAAATTACAGTTATTAGATGTGACATAAATAGAGCAGGTACAGTCACCTAAACAGGGCAAGGGACTGGGACAGAATTTAGATTGCATGACTGCAATCCAAGACAGGCACACACAAAATTAGACACTCTTTGTTCGTGGGTGCTTCTGTGTGTCTACAGAAGTGCTGTCATACTAACTGAGCAGAGCATCCTCATGTCCTATTTTCTATGAAATTAATTAGGGAATCTCAAACCACTCATCTCTAGGGGTGGTAAATTGCTTTGGTACATGGCCGAGATATCAGATAGCTCTGGATTCAGCACAGAGCATTACAAAATAATCACCACTTCCTTAGAAAATGAATGGGTGCTTGGGGAACTTTGTACTTGTGGTGATGTCCACACTTTATGCGATGTATCACCACAGGACCATTTCCTCCATGAACATCAGGTTTTTCACAGGTGATTCTGATGATGCCCCAGCCTCGACTTATTACATGGGTGGGATAAAAAGCTTACTGCTCCTGCCTTACTCTCACAATTCTAAAACCCATAAAAATTCTTTCCATTACTGCAAGGTGAATTTAGGTATTAAGTTCATTACCCGTGTACCCACTTATTATTTGTGTGTGCCATCCACCAATTTTCAGGGGTGAGCCCCAGCACAACCTTTGTATATTACTGAGGGGAACTTGGAGCTCAAAACCTCTGTTACCAGTGACAGTCAGTTATTTTTACTATTCTGTATCAGTTTGGAAAGAAGCACTTGGTATATCATATGTCCAAATATTAATTTGGAAAAGCATTTTCCCCAGTCATGCTGAAAGGCTCATTCTCTTGGTGGACTGTCCAGTTTCTTCCTGTTTTTGAAAGCATTAGGGAAGGCCTTATCCCTAAAGTGTGTAATCTATCACTCCTGGTGGTAAACATCATAAATATTCCAAAATCCATTGTAGGTGTTGGGACAAAAAGGAGATAATGAAGAGGAGAAACTGCCAAAAAAGAGTAAACTGATAATATTTCCATACAATCTAACAGCTTGCCAGAAGTAATAGTCTGGACTTCTGTTCTGTAGATTATGTGGAGATATACATAATCAACTATTTTACTCTAGATAAGCTCATTTCTTTCATTTAGAGCCCAGGAGGAAGAGGAATGCCATGATATCTCCCTCCTTCATCTTGTAGTCTGCTGAATAATTTGTGGTAATTCAGAAATAGCTCCAAGCCCTTACACCTGGTGTACCTATTTTCAGGGGTGCAGTTGAAGCCTCACCCCTACTTGAACCATTTATAGGGAAATTATATTTATCAGCAAGAGCCTGAGGTTCCAACCAGCTGGCTGGAATACACACTGATAACTGCAATGCTAGAGCAGCTCTTCTGCACGATGATTTGTGCTACACAGGGCAGGGGCTTGAAGGCATGAGAAAAGGTTGCTGCAACACCTTTCTGGGCATTCTGCTCCTCTAAAAATGAAACTCATCACTCTTCTTCTGCCTCTTGCTTTTTTGTGGATGTGGATGTGTAAAACTGGCAGCCAATGTGAGCATTAAAGTCTACAGTGCACTCTCAATGAAAGGCTTCTAAAGACTGTATGTGGGTAAGGGGATAACATAGCTCACTTCTGTCTTCTCACTCTTCACCTTCTATCATCTAGAATTTTAAACTGCAATAGATTAAAGGAAATAGATGTGGAACCAGAACTCAGCTCTACAATTGGTTTTAAGATCTTATCTGGCATTCTTTTCACTTCATTCTTCCTGTCTGGGGAAATGCTGTTACAGCATTTAGGTACATTTAAGTGCTGTTGTGTTTCAGTGCTATACAAGCCTGGTATAAAAAATATTCACACCAAGCCCAAGGGCTGTATTTCCAACATCACAAAAGTATTTTGATAATTAAGTTATATTTTTCTTTTCCAAAAAAGGTTTGAAGAGACTGATTAAACCCAGCATTATGTTGGCAGATAGGAGAGACAAAACAGGTTTCTTTTCACTTTAGTTATGAGGAATATCAAGTGGCAAATGCCTTTTTTCCCACCCTAGCTATATGATAAAAATCAAAAGATAGTATTCCAAATTTCTCGCGTTTTAAAACAGTTTTCAAAACTTTGACTTTGGAATCAGATCAAAGTTATGAACATGGCAAAACGATCCCACCTAGAGTGCTCATTGGGTGTTATCTTCCAAAAGCAGTAAAATAGCTCATCTCCCTTTTCTCTTACAAGGGTTTCACTAAATATCTGACATTTACTGATGACACTGAACTAGTGAGGGATTTTTTTCTCCGTTTTCCCTCAAATGGAAGTTTCTCATTAAATGATGAGGAACATTTCAGAGTTGTAACAGAAATATTAATAACTCTGCTTTGTCCAATTTTAAATATGTTTGAATATAGAGCACTTCAGCATATAAAGCAGGAACATAAGTGCTAGTGTCTCAGAACTCTTTAGCATGCACTGCTGAATATACAAATGCACACATTTCAAAACCACACAGACATGAAAATTCGCAATTGAGAAGCCAAACGAGTTCAATAAAAAGACAGAAAAAAATTTCTTTATGTCTAATGGCAAAGTACCCCAATGCTGCTATTTTAGGAAGGAAAATTAATGATCTTTTTTACAAAGGAAGCAGTTCTTCTCTGTAGTTTAGAACTGATTAGTAAATGGATATGCAGAAAGCTCTCTATGGAATTAGACAAATATGAATCTGTGCACTTCAATCTCTTTTATACATGTTCTGCAAGACCTCAACAACTAGAGCTAATGCTCCCTCAGCTCCATTCAAGTAATTAAGCTAGGTCATTATATTAATAATGGGTTGCCCTTCTGTCTGCATTTATGGCACTTAGCAAGTCAGTTGTGAGTGTGAACGCTTATCTCACGAAGGAGAGAGCTCCTGACAATGAATTAGATTAATCCATCAAGAGAATCATTGTGACTTGATTACTGTTGTTATCTGAAGAAGCTGGCATACACAAACAGGTATCTGCAGCTGTAGGAAGCAAGCAACAACACTCCAAACAACTGGGCAAGGCCCCGAGCCTGTACTATTGAGCAAGGAGGTGGCTGACACCAAGACCTGGTGACAGGCTGCTCATGTGGCACATGCAAAGGGTGCCACAGGATCTGAATGCTGCAATCAACGCTTGGGTTAATTCAGCTGGGCTGACATTTTGCCACAATTAGTTCTAATGACATCTGTTATGTAAAAATACTTCATCTAATTAGTCTTCACTTCTCTTCCTTCCTTAAGGGGCATGAAAGAGTGAACACATTTGAAAATTAATTAGGAAAAACTCTGCAGTCACCACCCCAAAAGTGTAAAATCAACAGCACTTTGGGAATGGCTTGGCCAGCTTCCTTGTTCTGCCAATTCTTTCACCTCTTTTAGTTCACTTGCTGATAGAGGGCCATAGGCAAAGTTCCTAATGGTTTGGAACCTTAGTTCCTGAAGCTGATGATACTTGGCTGAGAACAGAATGCAATAATTCTTCTCTGTCATAAATATTAAAATATAACAAAAAGTTGATTGCTGGGATAGAGGAAAAGGTTTCAAAATCGCTGAAGTGGAAATTTATAAAGATCAAAGGTTTTCTTCTTGGCAGAGAGAAATACGCATGTGAACTGCTTTGTATTATGATTTAGTACGAAATAAGTTAAAAAAATATAAGTTTTTAAAGTGATCTTAATGCTGCCTACTGGAAGTTGATGAGCTTTTATAAAGAATGCAGCTTTAGAGATCTAGCAATAGCGCCCAACATTTTTGATTTATCATTGGCTGTGGCACAAGGGGAGAAATACTTGACTCATAGTCTCACACCTACAAACCCGCTATATTCATTTTGTTTTTCTCATAAATAGAAGAAGGCATGAAGTGATTCAAGTCCCACAGAAGTGTTCTTCAGCCTCTCCATGTCCCCTCTGCTCTCCTAAGCACATGCTGAGGATCCAAAGACTAAGCTTGGTGAGCTGCCAAGAACTTCTGTAGGCACTGGAGTAGGGAACAAATTGTTCATATGGTTTGTTAAACAAACAAACAAACAAAATGAAATGTCTACGCAATTAAGCTGTTTGTTTAAAACAGGATATATTGAAGTAATTCAAGACTTTATGGATACAAATTTGTTTACGTATTTATCCGCAGTGTAACGCTCATTTAGAGATGAAGTTACTGGAGTGCTCTTAAGCTTCAAAGGCATGATTCATGGCACTCTTCTATGTTTCCTAACAACACATGGCAATATAGGTAGCCCTATAAAATAGCCATAAAATAGCTATTTGGATTCATAATAGCAAATACATACTAACCTGGTAAATCTTGAGTAAAATCTGATAACATAGGAACCACTGGGTGCAGCTTGCAAAGGTGGAATTTTATATATTATTCACACAAAACTATTAGTTTGACTAATCAAGTCTACCGAACAAGAAGCTGTTTCCATGAACAGTAGAACAAGAGGAAGAAATAAAATAAAAATAAAATAATGTCCTGTGCAGGCTTTCTTAAAACATTTTTGACTGTTATTTCAAAATCAAATTTCCACAAATAAAGAGAAAAATTTTATTCATTGCGGCACTCTCTGCAAAGTCGGAAGGTTAAAAGAAAGTCATTTTGTAACCAAGCATAAAATAGGCATTTGAAAAATGATTTAGCTGGGAAAAAACACAATTTTTTCCACATTAAGATAACTTAAGAACACCCAATTTGATTTTTATTAGACTTCTCATATTCACTTCTGAGCTGACACATGCATGAGACATTCAGCCCCAAAGGTCACTTCTGAGAAGGCTATAAGTAACTGGAAAGAAGCACTGCAGGATGAAATGATGGCTCATTGCTGACTATTACTGCTAGAGAGTGAGGGATATTTTACTCCTGAGGCTAAGAGACAGATCCTGTAAATAAATTTTTATTTCTTGGCAGTGCCGAGAGCTGAAACATGATGCGGTAGAGCTGGTTTTCCCAATGTTATCATTTGATTTAAAGAGAGCGTGGGATGGGTGCTGGCAAGGCCCGTGGGCCTGCGTTGGAGGGAGCCCACCAGAGGCTTTTCTCCAGGGCCAGCAGAGGCTGGCACAGGCGAGCCCTGGCTCCTGGCACCACAGGGTGAAGGGCCGAGCCCAGCGCGGTGCCCTGCTGCTGCTGCTGCTGCTGCTGCCCTGCCCTGCCCTGCCCGGCCCGGCCCTGCCCTGCCCTGCCCTGCCCTGCCCTGCCCTGCCCTGCCCTGCCCTGCCCTG
>VWYO01006659.1:54106-75451 GCA_013400275.1 Rhadina sibilatrix
GGCGCGGCGGCGGCGGCCCCGCTGTGGGCGCGCCCGCTGCTGCTGAAGGTGCTGCTGTGGGCCGTACTGCTGGCGCTGTTCGCGGAGCTGGAGCTCGGGCTGCCCTACTTCGTCCTCTCCCTTCTGTACTGGATGTACGCCGGCACCCGCAGCCCCGCCGAGCGGCGGCCCGGCGAGCTCAGCGCCTATTCCGTCTTCAACCCCGGCTGCGCCGCCATCGCCGGGACGCTGAGCGCCGAGCAGCTGGAGCGGGAGCTGTACTACCGGCCCGCCGCGGGCAGGTAGCGCCCGGCCCGGCGGGCACCGCGCTGTGCTGCGCCGGGACAGCCGCTGGGCCGGCCCGCTGCCGCCGCCCCGAGGAACGGCCGGGGCTTGGGGCAGTGAAATGGGGTTTGTTCCTATGCAAAAAACCGCCTGAGCCTTCCGCTGGCCCCGTGTTCCCCGGCGCCGGCCGGTCCCGAATAAAGCCGTAGCAAAGCCTGCGCTCTAGTCTCGTTTCCTGGGGCCGGGCAGCTGTTCGGCCGCTGTGGAGCGGCCCCGAGAGGCACGGCCGTGTCACAGCGGCGGCTGCCTGCGTGTCAGCTGGAGGGCTTCAGCTCCCGAGAGCTTTGCCAGTGGTGACAGAAAGGCTGGCGTTTGACACACCTGCAGTAGAAGGGCCCGCTGCTGCTCTCCCCTGCACCAGCTGGAAACCTCATTCCAAAGAAACGACGTGAAACAATAGCCATATACCTAAAAGAGGCTGCTGCTTTGTTTTGCAGTGGTGTCTTTCATCTAACAGGAGTATCAGATTTTAATTCCTTTTTTGCTTCATATTGCAGTTTTCATAATTGTAAGCCAAAGAAGACTTATTCCTGGCAGGTGTATTTGTATGATCCACTGCTGTTTTTAATATGTAGATCATTGCATTGAGCCAGGCCTGCTCAGCAGAGTGGTAGGCAGCACTGCTCAAAGCATGTAAAAAATACATGGATGTGGAGAACATGTTCTAGTGTTGAACAAGGGTGGTGATGCTACATCAACAGTTGGATTTGATGATCTTCCAGGTCTTTTCCAACCATAACAACTTTAACATTCATTAAGTCATCATTTTGAAGAACAGCTGCTAGAGCTTGTGTCTCTGAGGACAGATTTGAGAAGGAAAGTCACAAATTGGTCTTTCAAATTCTGTTCCATTATGTCTTTTCTAATTTAACAATTAAACACAATGTTAAGGCTTAGCCCAACTTTCATCATTGGTTGTAGAAACAAAGTGGTTTGAATTCAACTGGACTAGTAAGAGAGTAATAGATGAAAGCACCTGTAATGTGTTAACACTGCTGAGCATCTCGCAGTGTCTCTCCACAGCACTCTCACAGTTTCTGTCTTGGGCTGTAGTATCAATTCCAAGTCCTGCCATTTAAAGGCAAAAAATTTTGTCATTTTTTTTCAATTTTGACATACTCTGTCATCCTCCAGTAAAAACTCCCCAGAGTTTTCATTTGTCTTACTGATTTCCTTTTGACTTTGTGCTGCATTTTGGATTTGATTAAGGTGGGTTCAGCAGGGTCAAAGGCCTCTTGGTAGTGGACACACAGCTGCACATAAAAAGCATTGTTTCCTTGGAAGGACCACAGACTGTGAATCTTTCCATTCTTAAAAAAGTATTCTAGTTACAGGGCAGGAAGTAGTTAGATGATACTCAAAACACCTGTAAGCAATGGAATTTTGTGAGTTAAAACTTTATTCACAACAATAAAAATAAACAGGGTAGTGTTTATGGGGAGTTGATAATCTGACATCTTGTACAGTTCAGTTCTGTGGGTATTTTTTAAAACAAGGAAATACATGCAAATAAATATTAAATATAAGGTAAGATCCATGAAATTATAAAAATTCATAGCAGCAATGCTGGAAATAAAGTTTTCACTTGCTTTATAAACTCTAGCTGCATTATGTCCAGGTGGATTTATAGACTTTTGTATTTAACGCTTCATGAAACAAGTTGTCACAATAAGTGGGCATGAAGCCAAAAGGCACAAGAAATAAAAATTGACACAGTTCATCTGTTCCAGTGCTTTGTGTTTCGGTTTGCTTATTTCATGCTACTCAAATAAATGTACTTTACACATTGTGGAATAGAGATGGCATGAATAACAAAGGCTTCTAAAAGGTTTTACTGAAGTAGATAAAGTATGATGGAGAAATTGGCATTGAGGCCTTGGCTCAATCTTTAAATACACAAATACTGTAATTCTTCTTAGTGGTAATTACTTCCACTGAGTTGTTTTGAGAGGGGATTTAAAAAGGTTTGAACAAGTGAGAGCTTAATTAGAAAAAATTTTCCTCTGCAACCTTCTGCTTGGCTAAGACCTCACTTTGTTACCTTACTCTTCTCTTGTATTCTAACAGAGCAGAAGTCACCAAGATAAGTTAACTGAAGTTACTCCTGTGGGCCCAAAGCCCTCAGTTCACAAATGAGTAGGAGGGACAAGAACAGCTTATTCAAAAGCACATCAAGCTGTTGAATCTTGCTTGTGACAGTAGCTAAGTACGGGTTTGTTACCACACATGGAAATGCTCTCTATTCCCATGTCTGTCCTTTTTCATTTGTTAAACACACTTGTTTGTCCAGCACAGCAGTGAGTTAAAACACTTCTGTAACTTCCTGTTGTCATAGCAACACTATCATCTTGCCAACAGCTGCGCAAGCAGCAGAAACTTTTTTTTCCCCCAGGTTTGCACACAACTAAGCAGGACCAGCATCCACTCTTGAATATTAATGAGTGAAATTATTCCCACCCGTGTGCATTAAGCCACAGCTGTAAATTGCATCTGTCACCATGCTGCCCTTTCCTGCTAGTGACACTCTTTAGTACTTTTTGCCTATTCTTAGCACTTCAGGGTAGACACTGGAGAGAAACATGAAGCATAGTCTGTACATACAGGAATCTAATTAATTAACTTGTAGGACAGCAGTTAACGCCTGCATGCTGTAGACAAATATTGTATTGATGGTCACACAATACAGAAGCTAGTTATTAAATATACAGAAGAACCTGAAGTGCTTCATTCCAAAGTCAGCTTTGCAACAGATGTTAGGGAGGGAAGGCCTGGAAGCAGCCTGCAGAGAAGCCAGCATGCTGAAGACACATAAGCCAGCCTGAGAACTGTGGTGGATTTCTGTAAACGTGTCATTCTCCCTGGAGCTCAATTACAAGCATTAGAGCAGAGGAAGGTAACACATCCTCTTTAATTCAATTCTAACCTTATGATTGCAAAACTAATCCATGCTGTTGGCAATTAGGATCCTAATACAATGATTAAATAATCCCATGCAAAGCAATCTAGCTTCAGGGAGGAAAGATGCTGAGTTACATCCCAGAATATCCAGTCCCCTTTCTTGGCAATAGGGGCTGTGAATGCAAGTGCAAAGAGACTCAAAAATAGGGAGGGTTATTTCTGCTGAGTAGTTGTAACTGCTTATTACAAGAAATCTGCAAGCAGGGAGATTCTCAGAGCACTTTGCCTCTTTGTTGTAAAGGGACCCCAAGTAAGAGCAGAGTAAAGATGTCCAAAGCTTGTTATTAAGTGATGCAACATTAACATCCTGCTTCTAAACTTACTTCTGCTTGTTCCCAGCAACTCTCATCAACATCAGGGAGGGAACACGCTACACAGTGCAGATGCAGTCACTGCACAAGCCCTTCTGATTTTGAACAGACAGCAAAAAGCTCATAGAGTTCAGGATTTTTTGTTTGGAATTGATGGGTTTGTTTGGGTTTGGTTTTTCTGGAATGCCGCTGGATGGGAAGCTGGCAGGCTCTGGAGGATGGCAGCCCACCCCGGGAAGGGGGGCGGGAGCTGTCCTTGGTCCTGAACCCGCACCCTGCGCAAGGGCCACCTCCCTCTCCGCGCGTGTGGGCACCTCGTGTCACAGGAGAGAAGGACCAAGGCCGGAGGGGAAACAGATGTGAGGACACACTGCCAGCTACCGAATCTTTCCAATCAGGAGAGGTCTGCTGAGACCAGCAGTGGCTGCAAGCTGACTTCTTCCTGTGTGTTTGCACACACAAGAAGCAGAGTAAAGCTCAGACAGGAAACGTTCTCTTGAAACACAGGCCATCACCTCATCTCTGTGAATGCCTGTGTGCCCACCAGGCAGGCAGACCAGCACTGACAATGGGAGGGCTGTGCATGCAGGGGGACATTTACATCCACGTCAACAGAGATAATGTGCATCTGTTCCTAGCAGAGGAAGTTCCTAACAGATACTGCATTTTTGCTTTGTTTGGGGTTTTATATTTTTTTAAGTGAAGCTTAAAGACAGCATTTGGAATTGTTCACTACACTACCTGCTGTATAGTGATAGACCTTCAGGATGCTGTTTTTCACCTACCCAGAAAACAGATTAGCATATTTTCAACTTTAACTTTGGGAAACTCCTACTACAAAACTGATACTTCCCTGAAATGCAAGTTGTGTCCCACTGAATTATTTTTTTCTAAAAATGGTGATGGCACCTTACCCTATTCCCCAGAAAAGTCTAAATGCATTTTTTGGCAATAATCATATTCTATATCCTTGTAATTTAATCAGTCAATCACTTGGCTCACCCACTCAACAGTAATAAGCCATTGACCCTGTGGTTTCAGACCGGATCAATGCCATGCTTAAGTTCTGGACCCCTGGAGGCCTTGTGTGCAAATAGAAAGAAATTCTTTTAACTTACTTTAGATGTGACCAATTTTTCCTCTGATGTGTTGATTACATTAGCAGATTGCTTTCCCTAGAAACCTTTGTCCAACAGCCTGCAGGCGATGAGCAGCATACACTTAAGTTTCTTGCTGGAGATGGCAAACTTAAGCCACTTGCTTGGGTATTTAAGGGTTTTCAGGTATATTATACAGTTCGTTGTTCTCAGTCTGATTCACCTGCAGAAATCTCAGCTGAATGTAGCCTGACAAGTGGCAGCATAGACACTGCTGCCTACTGTGCCCCCACTGCTGATGCTGTTGGCTGGACACTTCAGAGGTTTCATGCTGCTGTCTCTCTGGACATACAAGTGTTCCAATCTCCAGCGCTCCCAGCTTTTCCGAAACTCCATCTGAACCTAACAGAAGCAAAAAAGGAAACAAAAGGAACGAATGTAGAACTAATCAGCTCTTTAAATTACTCCATCAGAAAAAAACAAGGATACCACACTACTGAGAAAAGCTGGAAGAGCTTTAAACCTGCAATATTATTGCTTCCAATTATCCAATTATCTCATTAGTCCATTGTAGGCCATTCCACATTTAAAATAATGATGACATTCATTCTTACTCATAGAAAAAAAAGCTCTTTTATGCACCAGAAAATCTTACCTTCATTATTTTGCTCTAAAATGTATTCACCTGCAATACTGATTGTACTGTATGCCTTACCAGTACTAACAATTAAACTGACTTTGCTTATCAGCAATGAAACAGCTGAAAAGACTGCCTTTCTGCTCAATATTGCACCACAAGGTCTTCTTAAGAACCTACTTCTAACCTAACTAACTAGGTTGGTTACACCTAACTTCTGGTTTGATTTAAACATTATTATGTCCTGGATTATCTTTGTTCTTTGAATATTTATGTTTTTGTGGGTTTTTGGTTGGTTTTTTTTTTTTGGGGTTTTTTTTTTTTTTTTTTCACACAAAACTGAATGTTTATCCAGAATTGAAAGCAACAATTCAGCAAGCTAGATACTGTACTTGTTTCCCGTTTAAACAGCAGTTACAGTATCTCATTCCAGATACTAGTTTTTCTTAAAGCTACAAAGTATGCTTATCTAGTCACAGGTTCTGGGTTAAACTGTGCAACCTCTGCACTGGTTTGGAAGTTTATGCAGGATTTTTTAACTGCTAAACAAGAACAGAATTAGAACTTCCTGTTCCATGGGTGAAGTTCTTGCCACTTACCTGAAGTAAGAACCTCCATTAGCTTTTAACACACAAGGTAGAGGACATAAAATTTCACACTTGTTACTCTAGATAAAGGCAGAGTACAACCACAGTAATAAGTTCATTATGGTGTGTACTTCAGCCTGGAAATAAGTTCCCTGTAGGTGAGTCACTTAAGGGAGCCTTCTCAGGAGAGATGCTTTTTCTTTTATTTTAGGATCTCGTGCTGACTACCAAGAGACTAAGTAGGTTGACGGCAGTTTCAGCAAAGTTTTGTCATCATGAGCAGGCTGTTGAAACCTTCATATTCTGAGGGAAACTTCCTAGGAAACCATGTGCTGTATGTCTGCTTTCTTTGCTTATTCACTGCAAAATACTGAATTTAGTAGTCCTAAAGAAGGAGCAAGGCCTTATAAAACTAATTATCTTCCCCTGGTGGGAACCTCCACTTGTCAGCTCTGGATACAGCCCTTGTATTGAATGTCCTGGTGGAACCAATTGTATCTCTGTGTTTCTGACAATCTGTCAGAATCCAGAATCTGACCTCCACTGTCACAACCAAATGGGTCAGAAGGAAAGATGCTGAGACAGATGCTTGTATTTTACCAAGGTAAGGGAGGTTTGTTGTGTCAAAAGGTGCACTAAATCTGCACCAGAGAAAGACAATGTGTTTGGGATAGCTTGGCATAGAAGAATGAGGGAGAATAGTCAGATGAAGGCAGAAATGCAGGAACCATAGTGTCTGCAGGAAAAGAATTGACCATATTACCACTCCACTGCTTGGTACCTTTTGTGGGCATGGAAAACAATAGGGCAGCACTGGGAAAAAGCTGTTGTAGGCATTTACTGGCAAATCCTGAATGGAAGCATGACTGTAGTGACTGAAGAGTAAGTCAATGAGCAATAGAAATAGGTACCTTTGGGTCAGTCAAAGGAGGAAATGAATCTTTACTCCACCTGGACATGACAGGCTTTAGCTATGATACAACTAGTCTGCAAAATTGAGATAAAGTGAATGGAAGACTGAACAAAAGACTGTAGGAATGGGTCTATATTAGGAAAGGATATGACTGGCATAATATCAGTTTTCTCTCCAGGGGTTAGGAGGAGGGTAGGGAGCAGCTCTGCTGCCTGTGCTGAATTGAGCTTTCGCCTAGATGGCTTTGAATGTACAAGCAAGAGAATAGGTTAAGATTTATTTTACAGAGGCAGTTCCTGAGAACAGAAGTAGATCTACAGATGTTTCAGCAAAATAATTATCTTAGCAACTTCCCTGTGTTAAGATTCCCCAGAAATAAGCTATACAGGAAAAAGAATACCAAAAACAAAGCTCCCATGATGTGTTGATTTTGGCTGGGGTAGAATTAATTTTCTTCACAGCAGCTACTATGGGGCTGTGTTTTGAACTGCTGCTGGAAACAGTGTTGGTGATACAGAGGTGCTTTTGTTATTGCTGAGCAGGGCTTGCACAGTGCCAAGGCCTTTTCAGCTTCTCATCCTACTCCAAGAGCAGGCAGGCAGGAGGTGTGCAAGGTGGGGAAACACCTGCCTGCCAGTGGGAAGCAGTAAATGAATTCCATGTTTTGCTTTGCTTTATCTATTAAATTGTCTTTATCTCAACCCAAGAGTTTTCTTACTTTTATTCCTTCAATTCTCTTCCCCATCCCACCAAAGTGGAGTGAGTGAGTGGCTGTGCAGTGCATAGTTGCTGTCGGAGGTTGAACCATGATGTGAGAAAGGGAATGAAAATTTTTATGTAGAGTATTTTAAAAGAGAAAGGAAAGAGGTGGGAGAACTTGAAAAAATGGTCATGGAGGTTAAAGCTGAAGAAGATCTGAGAGAGCTCTTGATTGAGCTTTATGCAGCTAATGGGGAAGGAAGCTGACAGTGTGGCAATGAATCTGGAATCTAATTATAAAAAAGTGCTAAATTTTGGCAAAAAAAACCTTCAACAAGTGATAGTGAAAGGAAAGTAAGTCTAAAATGGGATGGAATTGAGCTGATAGAAGAGTTTAATTAATAGTCTGTATAGAGAATGAAAAGAAATTAAAAGCAAAAGGGAGGATTGGGCAGTATTTCAAGAACTCAGAAGTCCTGGCACCAGGACAGATTCTTTAAAGTAGAAGAGACTGAATCATACTGCCATTGTGACAAGAAGGCAAAAAGGAGAATCAAGGCTACAGAGAAGGAAATCTGAACCATCTTCAACTGAGAGGTGGAAAAAGGCAGCATCTCTGTGGTTTAAAATACTTCTTATAGAAAGCAGCACCAACAACAGAAAAACTGGTTATATTAAGCCTAGCTTATTTTGCAAAGAACATTGGTAGTAACAGACAATCTCATGAGACCCTACTGTTGGCTTCAGAGCAAGTTCAGAGAAAATCCAGAATCTTTCAGGCAAAGAAATATGAACTAACATAAGAAATAAGATGGAAATATGAACAAATTCTAATTTTTTTCAGACGTAGATATTAGAAAAGGACATTAATATCACTTCTGTCTTAATTTCTACTATTGATCTGGGGACCAGGACTTGTAAAGAACTTTCCTTCTGTATGGTTAAGGAAAAAGGAATCAATGAGTCACAGACAAAAATAAAATGTAGACTACATCGCAAACAAGGATAGTCTTTGGACACATACAGTGTGTTAGAAGATAGTTTCTCATTTAGCTTAGGAAAAGAATTCTCATATAGTTTAGAACATACTTTAAGTAATCAAACTATTTACAAAGTTGGTTTATTTTTTATGGATGCTGGTGACCAGGCTTCACAAAATCCTACTCCTCTCTTTGAGGGGAAGCAAAATAATTCATCCTAGACTGTCAGTGAAGCTGAACTCATCATGTTTAGATTTTGTGAACTACATTACAAAGGCAAGAGAATTATAGTAACAAGAGATTTGGAGCATTTCTTAGAAACATAGGTAGGCTATTATACAGTAAATTCCCTCAAATGAAACAAGCCTGCCTGTTTGAGGGCTTGTAATAAAGTTTGGGTTATGATGTAACTTTGCTTTTATTTCATGTGAAGGAAGTTACTGAGCATTACACATGAAAGGCCTGGCTGCAGCTGCACAAGGGATGCATCAGCAAATGCCAAGGTGAATCCAAAGAAATACATGATCCACCAGCAGACAGTGCTGCATCTTAGGACTGAAGTACACCTGTAGAGCCATACAAAGAATTGGAAACAAATATTCTCTAATTCATGTCACCAGCAAATGACATTCATTTCCAACAGCAAAGCCCGCTGCTACTCACCTCTGATTTGGATAAACAGTATAATTAATAGATTCACTTCAATAAAATCTTACCCACAACCTACAAAAGTGAGCAGACTCCTGTAAGGCTTAATTCAGGATGCCTGATGCTTTTCTGTTGATTCTAGCCTGGCCATAATGACACAAGTAGCATATTTTTCTTCTGATTCCAATTCCTTGATGAGGGCTGTCTCTCAATAAGTGATCTTGAATTACCATGTCATTGTTAGAAGTAGATTTATCGTGAGTGTAAAACATACTGATGTGCATTTAATTTAATAATATAGTACTAAATGAGTAGTGTTTGCTTCCCTTACAAACCTAGCTGCTGAATGAACAAATAATCACTTAGCAGGTAACACAAGAGATTCCTGCAATACTGAAACAGAACAATACCCTTTCCCACAACAGGGCTGGGATTCAGCAGAAGCCACAGAAGATAGTACTTGCAATCAATTAACTCAAAGCCCAAGGTACATTTCTTCTGGGTCTGTGAATTTACCACTATGAAGTTCAGTTTTAATGAGAGAGTGATGATGCCTTCAAGCAGCTGGGCCACACGGAAACCAAACGAAACCAAATTGTACAGCAACTGCCATGAGGATTCTCCAACTTCACCAGCAAGCTGAGCTGAGTTCATAGAATAAAATGGGCTCCACTCTCACACTTACAAGAACAAGCAAATAAGAAGCACTGTAAGACAGATTAAGAAGGGCAGCTGTAATTCTTAATTAAAGAATCCACCAGTGCAAACTACACAATTGGAAGCAAGACTATTTGTGAGATTCCACGTCTACAAATAGTGACTGTACATTATACTGCCTGAATTCCTTCCAAACACATTTGTCTGATGACTTATCCCAGAGCTGTAGAGGGAAGGATTTGTAAAAAAAAGAAAAAGTCCTGAACAAGGACAATTTAGCAGTTCAAGACTATTTTCAATTTCCTTTTTCTACACTGTATGCTGATAAGGCAAATTGGAATAAATAGTATCTTCTCTTACCTCATTATTGATGAAACAGTAAAGAATTGCAACCATCAGCCCCTGAAATCAACAAAAACCAGAACAGTGAGCAGAGCAGTTTCCTCATTTTCCCAAACTCAGCTGCAGAGGGCTAGAGCCTCCACACTGACATGTCTCTGGTAAGACTGAGAATCTTTGGTCCCTGCCCTGGCAGAGCAGAAGTTTGACCGCATTTTGTCTCAAAGCACATGATCTCAGGAAAAAGGAGTTGTTGCTTTCTTCTATCTGTTATTTTTGTCTAGTGATTTCTTTCTTCTTCTTCCTTACAAATCAAAGATTTCAAGTCTTAAACACTTCATAAGTGAGTAACTCACAGCAGTTTTAAATACAGCTCTCTGCTTGATAAACAGGGAATGAGTGAGTGTGCAGAGAAACAGAATAATGATTTCTTTACACAAGGAAACTAATTTGAAAAGGCTTTAAATAAGGCAACAGTTAAATAAAAATCACAATAAATCTATGCCCTCCTCACACACAGTTACAGCTACCTTTCCTAGCACAAATTTTCCAAGGAGTATCAGAAACACTGGAGAAAGCACAAAATGTGCTTTCAACAATGCCACTGTACAATTACAGGAAATCACAGACAATTTTGTTATTGCCCTGAGGTGAACCATAGGAAGTAAATGTTAATATGTGGATATGAATACCAGCTTATTGTAGTAAAGTTGGCTGTTAAAAATTAATCCTTACACTTTCCCTTCCACTGTCATAATCCTGTAACATCCAGTGCTAAACTGAGAAATATAAGGAACGGGAAGAATGCAATGAATGAAAGAGAAAGCAGGTCCCAAAACAGCAGTTAGAAAATATCTTATGCCCATGGGCACACCGTGAGTGCTACCTGGAATGAAGCAAAGGAGAGCTCAGTAAAAAGCTTCACAAAGCGCAGCATCCCTCTGGCATGCTCATCAGTAATGAAGGCAAAGATGACCTCATGGGTCCCCAGCAGTGGGATCAGAGTCAGCGTAGACTTGGCCAACCTAAGATCACAAAAAAATTAGAAAATCACAATGCCACTGAATAGACCATTGCTGATCTAAATGATCACCAGGAGTCTCCATTTCTACATTCTGTTTCTGACAGTTTCAACTTTGGTATATCGCTGCACCACTCTGTGATCCAGAGGCTGCAGGATTAAAAAATCTCCTCAAAATAACCTTAGTAAGTTCCTGCAAGTTTTAACCTCCCCCACCACTTCACTGCAGACCATTTATTGGTGAGAGCGAAGCTCTCTACCCAAATACTGGCTGTATTTCACCTGGAAAATCTTCCAAAGTCAGGAAGAAGCCGTGTACTTTCTTGCACCTGTGATGTCTTTCCTCTGTATTCTTTTCTCCACCTGTAATTGGGAAAGACAACCAAAACCTACCTTCTTGATGACCTGAAAGACATAATCTATCAATCACTGGAATCTTTTAAAAAAGAGAAGGAGTACTTGGTATTCCTTCCCATCTCTGTGGTGTGTTAAATCTTCTAAATATTGTTCACTATCTGTAAATGCAGAACACTTTGCCAAAGCAATCAAACTGTCTTGAAATGAGTGATGGCAAGTTCAAAGACACAGCTAGCAAAGGATGAAAGACAAACCAATCTGAAATTACTCTTCACCTGTGAGACAGTTTAAGGTACACAACCACAGGAAAAAATTCACAAGAATGATCCTCTTTTGACAGACATACATGCCAGCCACCCAACAGGTTAGTGAAAGATCCCTGGGGATCATGTGTGAGCTTCCTGGGCCACAGAACTTACCAACATCTCACAACAACCTGTCCTGAGACAAGTCAGTAGATGCAAAATCCCTCAATTAGCAGGGCTGTCAGACCTTTGTAGATAGTGTGTGCCCGAGGGCTATTGGCTGCTATTCTGAATCACATAATCATTCAGGTTGGAAGGCACCTCTGCAAGTCTTTAGCCCAACTCCAGTTCACAGCAGGTTACTCATGGTTGTGTCCAGCCAAGTTTTGAGTATATCCAAGGTCCTCCAAAGCCCCTCTGGGCCTCTCTTTCAGCATCAGACCACTGTGACTGTGAATTCATTTTCACCTGACATGCAAGGGGAATTTCTCTTGCTATAAGTTGTGACTTCTGCCCTTGTTCTTTCACTGTGACCCTCTGAAAAGACTCCATTTTCTGTACAAGTGGGCTTGGAATCGAAGCCTCCAGCTCAGAAAAGTATTCATCTTTGCTTTGAACTTTCAAAACACATTAGTATTTCCAAAATTTCATGTGAGGTAAACAAGGTAGGTAACACAGAGAGCAACTCTACACTCATAAAAATGCACCAAAATACATAATAATAAACTGTGTCTAGTTTAGAAGGCTGCAGCATTGAAATATCCAATGTCAAAGTAGCTAAGTCCAGTGCCAGCAACAGTCCAGATACCACAGGATGTAGCTCCACACTTCAAGAGCTAACTTGTTATTCTTACATTGTTTTTCAGACTGTGATACAAAAGTCAAGATGCAATAATGAAGGATGCAACCATGAATCTTAGCAAGGTGATTAAATAACAGGAAGAATACAGACATGGATAGACTGAAGCCTGCAAACCAAAAATTGAACATTTCTGTGATAGCCCTGACATTTCTCTTGAAACATCACATGCATTCAAGGTTGAAAGATTGTCCCAATAACAACTGGCAAGAAGAACAAGGAACAAAACTCAAAATTATCCCATCTTGTCTTCCTTGAAGTGAAAGCTTTTATTTCTATCAATTCATATTATTTTGTTCAAATTAGAATAAGATAGGATCCCTTCAGCTGGGAGGAACCTGCGACAACCATCTGTTCAAAACTTAAAGCATGTTTTTAATGGCACCATCCAAATGCCTCAGATACTGAGAGGCTTGGGGCACTTCTCTAGGAAGGCTATTCCAGGGTTTGCCCATTCTCTCAGTAAAGATGTGCTTCCTAATGTCCAATCTAAACCTTCCCCAGTGCAGCTCTGAACCATTCCCACACATCCCACACCCTAGATACCAGGGAGAAGAGCTCAGCACCTCCCTCTCCACTTCGACTCCTCAGGGGCCTGTAGAAGGCAACGAGGTCATCTCTAAGAACCCTCTGCTCCAACCTAAACAAGTCAGAAGACCTCAGCAACTCCTCACAGGACGTTCCTTCCAGCCCTTACAACAGGTTTGCTGCCCTTCTCTGGGTGATTTCGAGAACTCTAACATTCAGTACTTGCATATGCTGCAAATATTTTAAAAATATCTGCTTAATGAATATTCATCCAGTCTAATGGAAGACTGTAAAGCAACAGACATGAAGCCTTCTGTTTATAACACAGGTGAAATACCTGCCCTGGCTTCACTAGACTTTTCTGGAGACTGACTGTCCAAGCAGTTACACTGATGTGTGGCACCACACTTGTGCATTACTCAAGGGCTGTGCTCTTTAACCCCCTTTGTCAACCCACTCTTTTCATGTACGCCCTTGTCTACTTTTATTCTGATGAGCATGAAAAGTGTCAGACTAACTTAAGACATACCTGCATTTTATGTCAGTTTTACACATCAAGTTAGCCTGCAGTTTGGAGATGATGATGCATATAACTCTGATGAAGATGAGGAAATTCACCTGGAGAAACAAAAGAAGAATTTATATCACCATCAATAAAAACATGTGCATAAGTAATCAAAACCACTGGTTTGTGTATGCATGTGAAGGTCTGTGTGCATCCTGATATGCAGCAGCTGCAGAATTTACCATGGAACTCAACTCCTTGCTAAGAAATTGAGGTCTAAATGTGAAGGCACAAGCCACCCTTGAAAACACAGGCACTTCATTAGACAAAGCAGGTGGGACCCTACTTATTCTCTGGGGAGTGAGACACTCCCTAGAGAGTAAAGGTGGGCTGTGGCTGTGGGCTAGCCCTCTTGCCTTGTCTGGAGGTCTGAGCCTGACACAGTATTGTGCCTGCAGAACATTTCTACACAATGCCACACATTTTGCAGCTCTTTTGTAGCCCAGTATCGGAAATAGTATCTGGTCCCCCTGAACAACCTTCCTGCCCAGTTAACAGGACTGCTGCAGCATGCTGTTCTGTTATCGTGTCCTGCCACTACAACATGACAGCTTGTGGCCAAATTAAAGAAACAAAATGCCAGTCTGGAATTTCAGTGACAGAAACCAATTTGGCTTCATAAAATCACATTTCTGAATGAAAATGTCAATAGCCTCAAGGGTTATTAGCCTTTGGACATGCACAATGGCCACGTGTGCATCTTTGTACCATATCATGCTGTTCTCAGGGAAATCTGCCATCTCACAGCACACGTCTCAGACTTACCCCGATGGCAATGAGAATGGGCAGCCTGATGATCAGCCAGTAATTCATGTTGTAGTTTCTGGTCCAGCAACTAGTAAGAGGACAAAAGGGAGACGAAGGAAAAGTTTCAGTTCATTACTAAAATCTCTTGCTTTTCATTCTGTTCCAGCAATGCAGATGGAAAACAATATTAAGGACTAGATACTAGGAAAGCACATCATGCTGACATGGAAACAGATGCAGCTGCTTCTTAGAAACATTGAACGCTTTGTACTGTTGCAGTTATCATAATCCAACTGGATACTACTTATCGGCCTTTCTTGCCCACTAATGGATAGCTCTCCTCCACAATTTGCTATGAATTATCATCCATTAATTGTGAAGATTTACTCCATTAAAACCAAGGTCAAATTTGTCATTTGGCTGAAAGGAGAAGGGGGGGAATCTGAGTCTGATCTTTCTGCTTTCATTCTTAGCTTCCTCGTCCTGCACTACTTTTATTATTCTTCAATCTCCAATGTCAGATCATCTTCTTTAATTGCTTGTTAGTTCTTTATCCCATTACTTACCATCATTATTCTCATATCAATATTGAGATCTGTCATCTATTTTATCTGTCCTTCTTTTCAAAAAGGAGTTACTAATTTCAACTAGGGGAAAGCAACTGCAGCTGCAAACTGGAGCTCCTTCAGTTCATATGCTCAAGGTTTCAGGCCCACTGGGAGTTTTAAAAATTATAAACAAGTAAATTCAAAGCTGGGAGCAACAGCTCCTAACTTTTGCTGACCTGTGCCCTCTACCAAGTAAGTAGCATGCTGTAGCAATATAATACTTCATTTAGCACATGAGTCTCATTTTATCATTTAGAATTCCTGTCTCCTTGAGCAAAATGGGAGAAAAATGACAAGAAAAGTCGTAGCAGCCACAGTTTGGGATAACTGGTCTGAAGTGAACCTTAAACTGAGGGTTTGTACTTCTAGTTCCTTTCCTCTGGCCACAGCCAGCCACCACCACTGTCTGATGGGCCATGTCTGTGTAGGATGGCCCAGGTGTTGGGGTAGTGCTCACGTGCCACTTTGCTTGTTGCTGCAGTGACAACATTCTTAATATTTCTATGAAATAACTTTGTTAGCCTCCTGCTCAGCATTACTCAAAAGCAACAGTCACCAGTAAAGCCAGCAGGTTTCTGAGCTACACAGGCTGGGAAACAAACTAGGAAACAGCACTACATAAAAGATAGGTTCCTTCCCAAAAAAGGTTTCTCTTCATCTCCAAATCTGTGCATATGTATGTTCTGCCAAAACATACATATGCACAATTTTCCCTAAGGCTTCTTAGCAGATCTATGAAAGTTCAGCTTGGGTGATGCTGGTGGAGCTGAAAGTCTCCCCATCCTTGTAGTGGGACAGTCCAAGAGAAAAGAGCAAACAATGAAGCACCTGGGAGGGAACCATGCTACAAGCACACACCCACATGTACTCACTTTCTTATAGAGGAAAGCACAGCAGCTTGGCTGTGGCAATTCCACATTCCCTTACAGGGACTGCAAGTCTGAGAATGGCTTGGGATATCGTTCTTCTTTCAATTTCAGTTTAATGTGTGCAAAAAGCATATTATTGCCATCAGCAGCTCTACAGCCTCCAATTCAACTGAATTTTAAGTATTGGACAAAAAAGGTGTGCAGATCATGTACAGTCAGTGTACCTGAGCCAGAATCTGAGTTACAGAACTTCTTAACTGGTACATGTGACTGGGAGCCAGCTTCATGGAGCCTTTGAAATTAATTTTATTTGAACACCTCAAGACTGATGGGATAATAGGCATAGCTGGAAGTGGAGTTCTAATTTTCTCACTAGCTACAGTAGATATAGAGGCAATTAAAAATTTTCTTTATAATAACACAGGCTGAGAAACAATTCTTTACATTAACTCTGCTACATTTCTGTGTTAATTTGCTTCCTGTGGCACACATCAATTTTAGCTACCTATAAATTTATACAAATATGTGCAATAAAAAAACCATTACAGGTCAATTAAGGTGTCACGGCTATTGAAGCATCCAGAAAATTAAACTGGCAGATCTCTACATGATTTCTTGCCCATCTGTGCTTTCTGTGATTGCCACCCTGATAAATACACCAATATCTATTGTGCTTGGGATCTATCCCTACAGTTTGCTTGGTACCTCTCAGAAGATGCTTGGCAACTAATAGCCTCAGAGCCATCAATGGAGAATTTGTCCAATGAAAAAAATGCTAGTGGGATGTTTCTGCCTTTGCTTATCAATCAAGCATTCTCCTTCAAAAAGTGAAAACACTGAATTTTTACCTTGAATTGCTACAAGGAATGTAGCGATTGTGAATTGAAAAAAAGGACTGAAGGCTGTTTTGCTCCCATATTTAATTGCAGACAGAAGCAAAAACATGTAAGTATCAGCTTTTTAGGCACAGTCTAATAACTAAGAACACCAGCTTCCTTTGAATTGTGTTTGTAATCTAGACAAAGTATTTTTGAATAGCTCACTTTTTAAAACACTAATTGCATTCTAAAGGAGTTTATACTTGCACATGTAAGGACAGAAGAAGCCAGTGTGCAACCAACCAAGTCTTGCAGGCTTCAGTCCTTTACTCAAACGGCTAGATTCACAGCACTGCCTCAGATTCCTAGCCCTGAACCACATTCATTTCCAGTTATTCTTCATAGCCAGGGAAGTAGTTAAATCACAAATGAAATTTACAGCCCGCTGCACGGTGACAGAGCTATGGCAAACAGCATGAAAGATATCCCTGGCTGCTCCAGCAAATGCCTGCCCAAGGCACAGAAATCTTGCCTTTCAGAGCAGCTGCTGCACGTGGTTATTTATTGCTGTATTTTACAAATATTTAGACAAGATTTAGAAAATTCAATAATGTGCAAAATTGCCCCTTTTAAGGTCTGCTGAAGGCAGTGAGTGACAGTTTCCCTTAATAGAAAATATAAATCAGCTCTGAGCACCGCATAATGTGGGAGGCTCAGCATGAGCACTTTGAATACATTTCCTACATCAATGGGAAGATATGGCCATGGAACGTTGCCTCTTCAGAGCCTGCATGGTCTCTATACCTATTCTGATAATTTCAACAAAACTTGCAGTACAGCCACTTACAGTATAGCCACAATCTTGTTACAGAATATCATCAGGTCAACCTTGAAAAGGCAAATCAAAAAATCCTAGCACTGCTTAAACCAGAAAAGGCAGCTTTAGCTGAACTGGTTCAGTACTATAAGGAACACACATGAAAAAGCTGGTTCTTCAGACTTAGAAACACCAGAAAACAGTTTGGACGTGGGTCTGACTAAAGTGAATTTTCATATTGCAGCATCTCTCCAGCAATAATTGTGTCTGGGAGAAAAAAAAAAAAAAAGATCCTCTGCAAAAGTTTTGGCTAGGTAGTTTGGAAACTAAGTAAGAGGAAAAACCCATTAAATAAGAAATTTAAAATAAAAATGAAAAATTTCTTTTCACAAAGAAAGCTGCCCAAATATTTCTAGGCAACCACTCTCTAAAAAGAGACTTTCATTCCTTAAAAAAAAAAAAACAAAAAACAAAAAAACAAAAAAAAAAAAAAAAAAAAAAAAAAAAAAAAAAAAAAAAAAAAAAAAAAAAAAAAAAAAACAAAAAAAAAAAAAAAAACAAACAAAACCAACAAGCTACAATGCTATTTGGTACATAAAATGCATACAAAGGTAATTTTTTTCAGAACAGTCACCATGGTAAAAATGGACAAAATGTATTTTGTGTTTTACAGCAGTCCTGTGTATTACATAGTTGACTTCAGCAAGACTAACGTAAGCAGACAGAGAATGTGCCTTTATTTTTAGGAAAACCTAAATAATGGGAGCTTAAACAAGAAAAGGCAATCACTTCTCTGCTGCTAGGCATAGGCTAATCACTACAAATCCAGGCAGAATCCTGTGGGAGGTTGCTGTTTTCCTCAGAAACAACTGTAAATGCTACTGCCAAAGGCACAGTATCAGGAGTGGTCTTGGTTGGGTAGGGTGACTGCTATTGTTGATCCTGTAAGTACAGAAAAACAAAACATACCTTTCCTTGACCTGCAAAGTAACAGATTCATTCAGACATGCAGAAAATTCTGATCAGAAAAAACCCATATGCTCCTTTCTGAAATGTTATGCAAGACCTTCAGACAAAACAGAAGCAATTATGTGAGGTTTCAGCACATTGCCAAAGCAAACCACACTGAACAGAAAGCAAACAGTGACCTGCTGGTGCACACAAACAGCACAAATGAGATAGCTATAAAAATCAGAACTAAACCAACCCCTCATCTTCATAAAGGTACTTGACAGTTCCCCAGAGGATAACAAACAGCATTGGCACACCTGAAAAGAGAGGAGACAAGGCTGACATTGACACTGAGACTGGGAAAAGCAGAGAGAAGGAAAACTCCCTCTGCCCCATTCCCCCCCATAATGATGAGCAACACATTAACTGGTGTCAGGGTTGCAGCTCCTATCCAACACAGATTGCTATGAACTAGGCTCCCACCTAGTTCTCAACAGGCATGAAATATGAACAACACAAGTGCCCATAACAGGCATTCACCACTTCCTCTGTGGATATTTTCACAAACAGACCAAGAGAATTCATTTTTTTGGAAGCCCTACTAGCCTCTGTATTCATGCTAGAGAGAGGAGCAGTGTGTTCTGACCAAAACCTTTGTGTCTAAATTTCTGCTTGTGGGTCACCTACACCATATTCAAGCAGGACCAAGTTCAAGCTGTCTATTGGTGTGGAGGCTGGAGCACACCCAAGCTCACAGCAGAGGGAGTGTGGGCACACCCAGCAAATGTCCTGCCCCATGGAGCAGTCCCAGGTCTGGCTGTGGTACTGGCATGGACCTGAGTGGCTGCTGCAAAGACAGCAGATGAAGCTGGCGGTGAGGAGAGGCTTGGCCCTGACATGGGCTGCAGCTGGTCAGTTCATCTGGGCTGTAAAGGGCAGCCAGACAAGCCAAGTAAGCTGGCACTCATTACCTACTTTATAGTGTCAAAGGCCCTCTAATTAACTTCTTTCATTTATGAAGAGCCTAGGTCATTAAAAGTAATTTTGAAGTGCATCTACCAACCGATATCAGTACAGAGAATGAAAAAAAATGCACATGAGGAAGGGAAAGCAGGTTGTGACTCAAAAGGCAGGATGAGGAATTTCTGCTTAAGGATAGATCAAGATGGTCTAATTCCTCCGTGGATACTGTCTGACGTGGCATGCGCATTGTATAGAAAGAGCAACATTCGGCACACTTTGTTACTTTATTCGTAAGAGCCAGTAAAGTAAGGGACCATAAGAACATCAGGCTGCAGCATTTAAGTTCTGCACAGGGCAAATCCACAGTTTGTGGCAGCAGAAGCCCCAGGGAAATTTGTGATCGTCCATCAAGCGCTATCTTTATTAGGTATTATCAGTAAAAAACCCTTCATTTTCGTTATATTGTAGAATTTCTCTGCTGTCAGAACAGCTAAATACTACAGACACAGAATAATAATATTCTCCATCAGTTAATTTAAAAAAATAAAAGAGAGAACAAAGAGCCGCAAGGAAAAAATACCAATAATTAAAACAATAGCAAAGATAATGAGTTCATAGAGATTTTTTTGGCAAATAGGTACCTTGTTTCATGGATTTACTTGATACTGAGAATACACAGTATTTTGGGAGCAAAGCTACCAAAAACTTTATGCTGCCTTGATAGTCATATAAACAGATTAAAACAGGCTCACTGCAGATCACTTCCAAACCAAATGAGACTTTGATTCACAGAAACAAATTATAGTTTGAGTTATTCCTTTCTTGACTTTGCTGAGCATTAAGACATCTTAATATGAAACTCAGCATAAGACACAACTACTGAGAGCACAAAGGCTGTATGTCAGTGGATATATCATTTGACAGACCAAGTGATAACAATAATGACTTGTGGATATCTCAGCCTTCTGGATACACCAGCAATCTCTCCATGTTTAATCAAATCACTTGACATTTGAATTGAGAATCTATTATTAATACTATATTTCAAAAGAGCTGGGCTATAGGGAGGCTGATAGAATTGCATCAGCTATGCAAATATTAAACAAATTAATAGGCAGCAAGTATAAAGCAACTTGCTCAACATTCTCTGCCCACTCTCACTTGTGATGCATGCAGCTGGTGTCTTGGTACTGCAGCACCATCACACTACTTTCCATGCTAGCAATGCACATTTTAGTCTGAGACACCAAGCCCTAACAGTGCAATACACACATGAATTTGCACTGATAGTCAAACCTTACTGCATGGATACTACCTGACATCTACCAAACCTACAAAGCCTTGTCCTGAGAAATTGATTGCTCTGGAAACTGTCTGGGACACAGCCTCAGCAGATGGGAATACATGCAGTTTTCCAAAGTCCTAGTGAAGATCTGAAGAGGAGACTGCCTCAAGAACATTCCCTAATTCACTTCAAGCCTGTAGAAGTCATTCCAGCACAGAAAAAGAGCAAACCTGAAGCATCTCTGCAATAGCTGCAGTTTGCAAAGATCACCGAGACTCTCCAAAGACTAATTAACAAGCTTGATATTTAATTAGCCTGCATTAACAGACAAAAACATGTATATTCTGGTTACTCAGTCAAAAGAATTCTGTCTGGTTTGAGCAGGCAGTGGAAGTAAACTGAATACAACTCACTGGATAAACACTGCAGATGAAGTTTCATTAACAGAATCAGTGGTGCATTCCACTCCTGGGCTTCCAACATAACACTTTCAATGCATTTGAGTTTCAGTCTCACACTTCTTTCTCCTGCTACTGCTATTCAAAGTATATCAGATATCAAA
>VWYO01006659.1:83925-121186 GCA_013400275.1 Rhadina sibilatrix
AGGGATAGCAAAAGAAACTACAGTCATGTAAATGGCATCCAATTGCAGGGTACTGCCAGTATTTTACCAGCCTTATTCAAAAATATTTTTCTCCCAGCTCTGCAAGGGTACACACTTTACCTCAAAGGAAGTTACACTGGGTATGATTTTTAAGATTCTAAAAGACGCATGTAACACATGGTAATCAGCAACTATTCCAGCAAAACTTTCAGTGAGCTTATACTTTAAATGTCTGGTTTTTACAGCTCTATAAATTTGGTTAGAAAAAATTAACTTAGTCTGAAAGGGAGAGGTTTGTACCGAACAACAACTTGTTTGTCATAGGTCAGATCGATTTTTTTGTATCACTTTTAAGTCACAATTTATTTCAAAACTTACCTATTATTAATATTTATGTTCCTTAAACTCAAAATTCATTTGTTGCTACCCTTCAGAACTGCTACACATTTCAATCTGATTGAAAAAATTATGTAAATTAGGCAATTGATGAAATTAGGTTGCAAGTAGTTACTGAGTATTTTTGCTACAGGCAGTGCAAGTTATTCAAATTGTTTCAGTCAAGAAGTTATGGGCCTAATTCAGCTTCCACCACTGAAATTACAGACTTTTCTTCCTTTTTTTTTTTTTCAGAGGATGCAAAATAGGACCCTAGAGAGATACTGTTTCCTCTGCTGTATCACCTTTACAGACAAATATAAAGGTTATTCTGTAGTCTAAGAGCTCTAAGAGGCCCATCAGTATTTGCATGTCATTGAATTAGATTTTGATCCCCATTTGTTGAGGCTGAGATCTCTGGGGAGACAAGCAGACTTTCCAGTCAGAATCCAGAAATTGCAATTCACATAGGGGTGGGTCTCATATTTCATGATATCCAGGACCATGTTGTCTCCTGGTAAACAACTTAGACAGGAAAATACAAAGTGGACTAATAGTATAGTTTTAACAAGACTCTTAGTACCTCTGATGTCCCTGGAACCTCACTTTCAAAATGAGAAGCACACACTTGTGTGCACTTCCCCAGTCCCTGCTTCATAGTTGAAGGAAAAAATGCTAAAACAACACCCCACAAAAGTCAGGGCATCAAAATTCCCTCTCTCCTACAAGTCCTTAAAAAATTGCTCTTAAAAAATTGCTCTTTGTTCCCTGCTAGAAAACATCCTTCCTTCCTTCCTTCAAAAAGTACATGGTTATGCTCTGTGACCTTTACATCTGTGCTCCTAAGATTACTCAAAAAGTGTCATTGACAGGTGAAATGAGGAGAATACAGTTATCCTGGGAGACATTTGGAGACTTCAAGACCATCTGGTGCTTTTCCAGAAAGGCCCCAAAGTTGCACAGGTACAACACATAGAAATCATAATTATCACATGGCATTCACAGAGGGTGAGAATGTCTCTGGGTTTCTGCAGTCATTTTAAAATTTCCCTGATATTGCCCACCTATGCTTCTCCACTGGAAGGAGAAGGGATAATACAGTGCTAACATGTATGGTTCAATGCGAGAAGGCTTCATCATTCTAGTTTTGGAAATTAGAAGTTAAAAGACATGACTGCCTTTTTAAATACATGAGGGAAGAAAGGAAAGGGACTGCCTTGCCAAAAGTGTCGCGCAGGCACCAAATGACTGGCAAGGAAAATTCTTCAGTCAGCGAAGGAAGTCTCTTAAGGATCAGAGCACTGAAGGTTCCTGACTTGATTTCAAATAAGAGTACCAGGACATCAAACATACTTTCTTATGAAGCAGTCTCATCAGTACAAAAGAGGGATGAGACATGGTTGTAGAGATCAGCTTCACAGCAGAGGGAGTTCCTTCCCACAAGAGAACAAGATCTCATCTTTGTGTGTTCTATCAGGCTCCAGTGCTCAGCATCCCCAAACTGAAGGAAAGTCTGGCTAGAATCAAAACATCCCTTGCATTTACAGAGGGAAGAAAAAAAAAAAAACCCAAAAAAAACAAAAAACACACACCAACACACAAAAAAAAAAAAAAAAAAAAAAACCACCAAAAAACCCCCAACCCAAACAAACAAAAAAACAACACCAGAAAAAAAACCACAAAAACAACCCACAAAAAAACCCTATTAGAATCCAATCTGGTGGGGATTTTTGTCTTTTATTTATTTTTTAACTAAACATACACAGACTGTATCTTTGCATTGTACCTGTATCTTTGGCATGTGCAACCAAGAGTGTCTAAGCTTTTATATGCTCTGTTGAATTTGTAGGTCCAAACCTGAATGAACTATGTCACTAGGGCCAGCTGACAGCAATTTATTTCACAAGCTTTTCAAGTTTCAAATTAGACAGTCTATTTCATACTGTGAAAGAAATAAGAATTTCTGCAAGTTCTCCAAAGATAAAAATGTTGTCAAAAATCCCTTTCTGCACATCTCGCATGTGAGGGCTGGGACATAGGCCAGACTGAGATTTATGCTCTGGGTAGCTCTAAGGACAGTAAGGTGAAAATTTTTCTCCTAAATGTCCTTGCCATCTCAGATTTGTGCCTCATGTGGAAGGCAAGACCATGAAGGAACATTTGTATCTCTCTCTTTTACCACCTCTTCTAGTGGAAATGTCATTGAAACAAAAACTTGCCCAACAAAATATTCCAATTGTTAAAAAGTACCTGCTCCACATGTCCACATGGCTAACTGCAAAAATTTGGCAATTTTACTTGCATTTTGAGAAGGAATTATTTTTAGGAAGGAACACAGAAGTGACAAAAGATAGAGAAATAATGAGGTGATGGAAGGATGGAAAAAAATAATCAAATGTTTCTGTCAAAGTCTGATACTATCATATAGAAAAACACAAAATCTTTAGTCCACTCTCTTCAAAGCTTCACCAGTTACCTGAATCCAAGAAGAATGGCAGTTGCTATTACAAGGGCAGAGAAGGAAAGAGCATATCCAATGGTGTATATGATGGACAAATTCAGGAGCTGTTCTTCTGGTGCATCCTGAGAGCATATAAAGAAAAGAAAAACAAAAAAGTGGAGGGGGAAAAGAGAGCTCATGGCCCTCAGTTCTTTTCTCCCAGCTACTTTCTAACTTCCATAATGATAACCAGAAATCATTCTCCTACTTTTAAGTTTAAATGCACATGTCAAATCAGTCTTCCACTTTCCATATGCTCTAAAGAAATAAAAATTTTATCTTAATTCCTCAGCTGCTCCCAGGTGTTCGCTCAAATAGTTGGGTTTTGCAGCCTGGCTAGAAAAATAGATAATGTGACATTATTTCATAATAAAATTGGAGAGACATCAATTACCACACAAGCAAGTCTTAAAATTGATGGCAGGAAGCACAGACACAACTCAGACCTGCAGTAAAAATGGAAGACCTAATCTTTTCAGACTTGAGCACTTCAAGCAAGTCTCCTTGCTGTGATATCGAGGGGGTCCTCATCTACACTTCGAAGCACTACATCTACACTTTGAAGTGCAACAAACCAGGTCCTATTTGATGATTTGGAGGCAAAGCATGCTTTGCATTTCCACAGCTAAACCCTTTTCTGACCCCAAATAATCTGTCTTCTTCCTCAATTAAGCAACCTCCTGGTAACAAACCACAGCCCAACAGCATCTCATGACCTGGGTGTTACCACACCCAGAGAGAGAGCAACCTGCTGCAGACTGGAGCTCTCTTCAGATTCACTGAAATCATGATTATTGAGCTTGAAAAAATCCTGCTTGAAAATTCTGGCCAAAATCCTTACAGAGAAGAGAATTACTTGAAAAGGTACAGGCAGCTCTGGATTTTTAGTGTCTTATTGCTCAGCCTCCAAGGCACATTCATATTCACTGTTCTAGCTCATCTCTAAGCACGTATCTTTGTCTAAATAGACTCAGGAATTTTATTTCCCTTCTTCAAGCTGCTAACTCTGTGATTGATTCCTGAGACCTGTGCCGGACAAAGGAATACATTCCTTGTACTTCATAAATTAGGTACAGTTATTCAGATGTACTTGGCACAGCCAGGAGAATTTAAGGTGAACATACAGGCTGTACCTCAGATTTGCTAGCTTAATGCTTTAAAGGGAATGCTACAAAAGCTGCCTCATGAAAAGGAAAATCTCTTCAGTATCAAAGCTTAAGCAAACAAATAAAACCTGACAATTTAAAATATGTATACAGATGAAAATTACATCCTACACCTAGATTTATAAAGATTCACTAACACTTTGGAATTTGTTTTACTTACATTTGTAATATAACACACGACAAACTTGTACAAACAACTTCTTGTCCCACATGCCAGATGTAAAAACCAAAGTTACTATGGGGCTCTATCTACATTAGCTCAGAAACCAAACGTGGCTGTTCACATTTCAGGGAGTGACATCATGTACTAAGGGTTTCAGAATCCAGGTAAGTTCATGAAAAAATTGGACATGGATGCCAAACAAACAAGTGTTACTCTTAGATATCACACTCACTGGCATGTCCCAACACAGCTCTGGAAGAAACCATAATGGCCAACAAGGAAAAGTCAAAGGACCAGGCTTACACACAACATTAAGACAATTTGCTCTGCTGGTATAGCACAGAACACAAAATGGACAAGGAATAAGGCTGCAAGTCAAAGGAAAAGGTTAAAATACACATACTTGGTGAACAGAAACTCTCTCTTTTCCCATCTCCTAGTTTGTAGCCATTTATTCCTTCTGAAGAATGAGGCACTGAGCAATGGAAACTACAGAGGGCATAGATCCTGCAGCTCTTGGGACTTGGATAAACTTGAACTGTTTTGACTAGGTAATGCACTGGTTCCAGTACCCTGGGATAGAGAGAGTGCACTCAGTTTCTGTGAGGAAAAGCATAGCCCTTGGAGGTTCACAGTAGTAGTGGTATCACGTGTCATGGGAACGCACAAAGTGCACTGGCTGACGCCAATGGCTGTCAAAAATCCTCTGAAAATCCCTGTGCTCTCCTTCATTTAGTGCCAGACATCTCAGCTCCCTGCAGAGTAAAAAGCACAAGGGCAAGAAAATAACACTGACAAGCCTAATTCCATTGCTCACAGAAAATGAAGGTATAAAGACAAAAACCCTTAAACAAAAAAAAAAAAAGGCAGGGATTGCCCCATGCCCAAAGGTGAAAAAGCAAATATCCTTCAGTTCGGTTCATCTTAATCACCTTAATAGCTGCTAACAAGACAGAGCAAATGGTCACTATTACAATGACGTGACAATGGAAAAAACACAAAGGAATAACAGTAGGTCCCTCCTGCAGTTGAGCTCCTTGCACTGCACCACAGCTGGGATGACCTGAGTCACTTCTCTTAGCTCTCACGTACACTTAAACAAACGTGCTCTCATCTATCCTCCATGTTCCCTTTGGTGAAGGGGAGAGACCTGATGTCCCTTCCCATTAGGCTCACTGAGGTGAGTCACTCAAGATTATTTTGACAGGACAAAAATTTGTGGGCATCAACAACTATTTTTTTCCTCTCTTCTGCTTTGTCCTAAACAGCAGCAAGAGCAGGGTGAAATGGGAGAAACTCTTACCTGGTCAGAGGGCTCACACTCAGACAGGTTCCTCCAGGGCAGGGTGGAATTCTCCTTCAGCAGCCAGGTCCCCTCCAAGGTGCAGAAGCGGTACACCTGCCCATGCAGCACTGCCAGGAGCAAAATGAGCCACAGGGTCAGTGGCAGCAGAGCCTGCTCGAGCGAGGGGCAAGGCCCACAGAGCATCTCCATGCAACCCTCCCTCCTCACCCACTGCTCCCCTGGCTGGAGGGGGAAGCTGCAGCATGGCAGGGGAAGTGCTGCACCTGCTCCTGGCCTGCCCCAATGCTCTGCTGCTTGTCCTCAGGGCTCCAGAGCAGCTGCCAAGGTATCAGATGGCACCAACACATGTTCCAGGACAGTTGCTGACCATTCCACAGTAACAAGAGACTGAAACAATTGCTGCCATCTTTGTGTGGATTTTACAACACACATCAATTCCAGCTTGATTGCATTTTGAAACATATAAATTCTAAGAATGTTAAGCTACAGATTTTACATGGAAAAGAAGGTGCACAAAGACTAAATGTGTTTTTTTCTTTTCTGAAAGCATGCAGACCCAGAGAAACCTCAGCATAGGTAGGCTAACACAACCTTCTCAAAATGTAAATGCTTATACAAACATCTGTGCTACAAAATGAAGCCATAAATCTTTTCCTGAACTACCAATGTTTCTATTCCCTCTGTCTACATGTTTGAGTAACAAAATTAGCAATAAATTAAACACCTTTCTGGAGCAGTTAGCTGCTTGATCTTGTAAAAGCAAGAACATTGAAATGGCTCCTAATAAAATTATGTCAGACTGAAGCATCAAAAGAAAAAGTGCAAAGGGAAAGCAGCACTCAGTCATAGCGGATGAAAAGAAATTCCCTCTCTAGTGTCTGGTGTACTGGGGAAATCTAACAACTTTGACAGCTGTACACATAACCAACCTGGAAGTGTTCTAGTATGAGCTGCTTTGCAAAGAAAGTTTCTCACTGATCACATTTTTGACCCAGTAAACTGACCTATTCTATATAACAAAGCTACCCCTCAAAAAGCAATGCTGGGTCAATCCCTCAACCAGGGTTAGTCTCCACCCAGTCAAAGTCTGGGAAAATACACTTACAATATTCTGGGGTATAAGAAGCTGAGTTAGGAAGATTCAGTTCTACAAAGGCATCAAAAATACCTCCTAATTACAGCTTTTGCTCAAACCCAGCTTTGCCTTCTGCAACATCATCCTTTTGTCAGCTCTCTCATTACTGCAAACCAGAACCATTCAAATTTGGCATTTCAGTTCAATTGGAAAATTTTAAAAGTTATTTGAAATTCCAGCAAGCCAGTAGGTTATTTGCATGTTAGTTGACAACTGGTAATCTGTTTGATAACTGTCAGCAGCAGGCAACTAGTAGGTACTCTAAGTAATACATGTTTTAAAAAAGCAATAGGAACATTAATATTCTAATAAGCCATTTTAATGAGTATGCCAAATGGTAGCTGATAATGGTTCTGGTAGGCACAGCCTATTTGGTTTTGTAAATGCTATACTGAATATACCAGTAAGAGATAATATAAAGATGATATAAAAATTAAGTTGTGCTTGTGGAGGTTTTTTCTTATTAAGGGTATCTGTTCACATGAAAACAGAAGGAGGGATTAGGTACAGCATCTGCACCACACACATTCACAGCCACTAACTGCACCTCTCTCATTATCTACTGCCAGTGACAACCACTTCCTTAGGTCAGGGTATTGCTATGATGTTGCTCAAGGGTAATAGAAATATTTCTTTAGGAACATCAGGAATAAAAGAAAAATTAGGCAAAACATGGGTCCTCTCAGGAAGGACAGGGGAGATGTCGCTGCAAAGGACATGGAGAAGGCTGTGAGGTACTCAATGGCTTTTTTGCTTCAGCCTGGAGAAGAAAAGGCTCCAAGGAAACCCTATATCAGCCTTCCAGTTCCTGAAGGGGGCTACAAGAAAGCTGGAGAGTAGATCTAGATTAGATATTAGAAAGAAATTCTTTACTGTAAAGTTGGTAAATGGCTACAACAGGCTATGCTGAGAGGCTAAAGATGCCACATCCCTGGAAGAGCTCAAGAAAGACCAGGCTGGATGGGACTTTGACCTGGCCTAGTGGAAGATATCCCACTCCAGGACATGGTGGTTGGAACTAGATGATGTTGCAGGTCCCTTCCACCCCAACCATTCTACGATTCTATGAATATATTAAGAATCTCACATATCATTCCTCCTCCCACTCACCCTTAAGATTAGTGGTCAACAACTTGAAGTAAGCCATTCAAAACATCAATGCAAAAGCAGCCCTAGGAATCAGTAAATATTGTATATTTGGAGCCAATGAATGTGAAATCCAGGAGGTTTAAGTCCAGAAGGTCATAGGACTAGGAAATTTTCTCTGACTGCTGTTAGACAATAATCAAGTATTACAAGACGAAGTTATTATGAGGAATAATCCCAGAAAGCAAGAAATTTGATTATATTCCTGAAAAAAAAACACCACCACCACCCCCAAAAACCAACAAAAAAACCAAACCAAAACACCCCAAAACTGCACTCTGCTAAAGGAAAATTAACTTTTAAAAAAGCAAGTGGAAAAACTCCAAACCCCAACATTATTTCACATTTTCTGAAACTCACTGTGCACTCCCTCCCTCTGCCAGTATTTCTTAGTGGCAAGGGATAATTTGGATGAATATAGCTTAGCTTCAATATATTTATTTTCTCTCCCAATCATCATGACACACTTTAATTTTCTTTTTATTGATAACACTTCTTTTTAAATAGTGAAGAGCAAAATCTAGTGTATCCTGAAGCCTAGCATATAGAGAATTGAAAGGTTTACTGTAAACGAAACACGGAATTTGCTATCAGACAGAAAGACAAGGCAATTCATTTAGATACAAAGAAAAAATAATGTGATGCTATTACACCAGCCAGGAACATTGCTGCCACATCCAGGAGTCACAAACACTCAAAGTAGACAGTTCTTACAGACTCTTAGGTAGTCACATGCCAGCTGTGTCAGGCTGTCATAGGCTCACTGATTGCCAAAACAGTGGTGATCAGTGCTTAAAATGTAAAAGAATAAATCAAACAAATTCCCAATAGATGCAACTGCACGTCACAATGTGAGAGCCTAAACACCTGATCTACGGAATAATTAGCCAAAATGCTTATGAGGTAGGAAATGTTAAAAAAAAAAAAAAAAAAAAAAAGAAAACTTACACTTTGAGACACCATTGTGATTTTAATTGATACATGGGACAATGCTCACAAAAGAGCTGAGAGAGTGCAGAATGCAGGACGTGAAAATAACATAGGGCTGATGCACTGTAGGCAGCCAGTTCCTCTCAGAAACGTGAAAAGTCTCACTGTTGTGGAAATGGAACGATTTCAGTAATGTGTCAGACTCCCCATTACCCACACAGCATCACTCTGTGGAGCTGTGAAGGGCTCAGAAATGGACAAACACCACTCACATGAAACCCTTCATGCCCTGCAGCTTGGCTCACCCAACACCAGCACCATGCAGGGACTCCCAGGCAAACCCAGCCTAGGGTGCAGACACCTTCCAGCGCTGTGTGATCAGTCAGAAAAACTGCCCAGAGCCCAGACTTCACACAGCATGACCACAGAAAGGTGTGCCTTTGAAACAGAGCCCTCCCAAACTGCATCTGCCCACAGCCATTCCTACTTCCCCCATTTTCCAGAAGCAGAAAGCAAACAGCCTCCACCTACTCCTCCTCCAGGCAGCAGGCTCAGCCACAGGCAGCCGCTTGCTACTGCCCAAACACAAAAAAAAGCTGTTAATTAATGACTGATAGCTCGGAAGAGATTCACCTGAGCTGAATGCTCTTCCCCAGTCTTGCTTCAGTGAAGTAAGGGACAGAGTAAAGCCTCTACACCAGAAACTCTGCTCTGGTGTTTCTCCAAAATAATCAATAAAACCCTGGAGACTTTAGATCATCTTCTCATATACAAAATTCCTATCTTTGCTTACTGAAAGTAATTCCAACAAAGTTCAAGGAATCCACTAACTTTTAATCAGGAATATTTTGACTCAAGAACTGCAAGTGTTTTACCATTCTTATTGCTCAGAGGAAAGCATATGACTTGCAATAAAGCTACCTGAAAATGTTTTAAAACCATTTTTTCAAATGTACTTTTTATGACTCTCTCTCTGCACAGGTGGTCATGGTTAAAGATGGCAGAGATCTTCAAACTTCTAAAACAGATGAAGGGATAGTACATGCACACATTCTGTCTTTGCTGAGAGCCTGGTCCAAAGCTCACTAGGAACCTCATTTCCAGTAACTTTCATGTGATGCCATTGCTGAAAAGAAAATCAGTCATTAATAGACACTGAGGCAAACTAACAGCGACATGCTCGGAGGTGGCCTGTATGCCATGACAGAAAGAAGGCACCTACATAGCCTCTCTAGCAACTGCTGAGCAATTTCAACCTCTTGCTTGGAGGTGGTTTACTCAGAGAAAATTCACATTTGTCCATGTCTGAATTCTGCAGAGAAAGCCCTCTTGCCTTTAACGCAGTCAAAACACCAAGCATACAATGACCAGTTGTAACAGACAAGAATGATGAACAAGATTTTTTAAAAGGTTTGAGGTGATTGTTACCTCTTTGCTACCCTGCAATATCTTTTCCTAGTCCTGTTACATTTTCTGTTATCATATAGTCAGCGTTTTAAATAATTCCACTATATTCTAGAATTGGCTATCATCCTCCACAAGTAAACAAACACATTCACAGCCAGTGCACAGGGAATCCGATTTTATTTACTTTTAAAGTTAAGTGCAAAAAGTTGCAAAACCTTTGGAACAGCAGCTTAATGGCACAAGTTTATTTGAACAGTGTCAATCACACCTCGCTATAATTACATGTTAAAACATGGACTTAGGCCCAAAACAGTCTCTGTAAGCTGATAAAAAGTAGAGTCAGCACTGAAGCTTATAATATCTAACTAGTGAACCTGTAAATCAAATCAAATCCCAGAAGTAGCTGAATATTTTTTCATAAGGAGAGAATGGCCAAAAAGCTGACAAACTTTTCCTTATTAGCACCACTTTTACTAGGAATAAAAATGAATTGAATATCTTCTCTGTTTGAAACAGCCAACCTGATCTGCATTTTACAACATCAAGGTGTCAAGGTCAGTGTGACATTACTCACCCAACTGTCCCTGAGGATAAACTGGAACATTATTCATTGTAAAAATAAATTACAGCATGTCCTAGCCAATCAATTCTATTCAGGCAGAGAGATGAGAGAATGAGAACAAGAGACTGCAGTTTTGTCTGTCTGCTCTGTGTCAAGCATTATAGACCTGTGCTCTGTTAAAATCTATTCCCTACTTCCAGCAGGGGAATTGTTTTGGAAAAGGTAACAATTTTCTCCATAAAGCAGGGACTCTGCAGTATGAGAACATCACCACAGTCTTCAAGAAAGACTGGCTTGTTCTCAAATGAGCAACCTACCCTTTGATGGGGACAACAACTTACCAGAATTTAGGAGGTTGCACCCACATCAGCAGCTCTATTCAGCTATCACTTGCTGTGACCTGGACAATGCTCTCCTGAAAGGAATCACTCTTGGCTGCAAAAGCTGCTGCTAAGTGTCACTCAGCCCCAACCCTGGTGCTGCCCTCTGCAAAGGCATCCCAAACCCAGGACTCATGCCTAGGAGCATGCAGCTAAAAACATGACATAAGGGAACAGCCTGATCCTGAAGCCTCCAGGGAGCTGGAAGAGCCCCAGCCTGCACCACTGTCCAAGAATCACATTTATCAAAGTGCTCCTTTGTGCTGGGTTTACCACCATGTCATCTGAAATTATATCACCTCAACAGGCAGTTTAACTACAGGTACTTTATTTAGTATTCTTTCCCACCATTCCTCTTCCCTCATAACATATTAGTCATCTAAACTCCTTTGCTTTGTGAGAACAAAAAGAAAAAACTCCAAGCCTGTCCTTGCTTACTTAGTTCTTCCCTTGCACCACGTAAAGCTGGCTGTTAGGTGGGTGCAAGCTCACGTCTGTCTCTTGGTAGGAGTGTGAATGCATTTACTTTTCTTTTTCCTCTTGTTACTCTTCTTCCCTGCAGTGTTTCGGTTTCTTTTAATTTGAAAAGGCTAGAGGGATTCCTGGAACTTTCGAGCTAGGAGCTAGATGAGGAACATTCACAACAGGGATGTTTGAGTCTGTTTCCCCACCTCTCACCCAAACCATACACACTACTGAAAATTATTCTCTTCCTGCAGCGAGAACTTGAAGTGACCACCTGACATGACCTTATGCAGACCTAACAGATACCTTTACATGGTGCAAGGGAAGATCCAACCAAGCACAGGCCATGCTGCATGGACACCCCTGCATGTCCTGGAAATTCCCAGTGCCAGAATACTCTGCTGTGCTATCAAAAGCACGAAGTCACAGACACGGCAGATGGAGATGATGCTGTTCAGCACCACCCAAGGAATATTGCCTGTATATACTTATTTAAAAGCATTCCTTTTTAAATTACATTAACACAACAGCACTAAAGAGTCAAGAACTAGGAAGTGTTAAGCTAAAGCTAACTTATATGAGTTCTAATTCCACCCAATAGCATTGTTTCTACAAACACAGTCATACTTTTTTTTTCCCCCCCAACAGAATCCATGGTTTTATTCAGGACACAGAATAGAGGGAAATAATATAATTTAATATAATTTATTATAATAATATAATAATTTAAATTACTCATTATTACTACTGAGAGATGCAAACCATATTTAAGCAGACTGGATCAAGTATATACCAAATACAGCATTTTCTTATTTGTATGGTCCATTCAAAGACCACCACCAATTCAGCTCCCCGATGAATACTAAAGGCTATTAGCTCACATGCACAAAGACATGATCAAAAAATAAAGACCATATTTTGGTAACATAATAAAGTCAATATATACAAAAAGAAAACTATGCAGCCACAAAATTTGCTCTGCATGGGCACATTGAGTTCTCCTAGTACAGAGATCATCCTTGCCAGCTCTGCAATACCTTGCCTCACTCAACACAAACTTCCTCAGTTAATGAGGCAATGGTCCTGCAGAGAAGAGCCCCCTTTACTACATCTCACACACAAATCTATTCTTCATACTGAAGGAATAGGTCTGTGAAAAAGAAAATAATCACAGAATATAGCTTCATAATTAAAAACTCCTTGCATAATGGCAGCCAATAAAGGTTATGGAAGCAAAGAAGACCATACCAAATCACAAAGTATTCCTTAAGTCACAAACTTATACATCACTGGGTATGAGTAACTATCTCAAATTAAAACAGCTTTCTGGAAAAGAATATTGTTTTTAACAGAGTATTACCCTAAAAGAAGCTATACCCTCCAAGCATTTAATTTGAGGAACTTGTATTAAGAAAAGGCTGCATTAACTATGCCAGACAACACTGACACCTAACATAATTTTTTGAAATAAACTTAAAAAAAAAAATCATAAAAGTGCATGCATGCATGTGGGCATCAGGTTTAATAAAGAGCGTTTATGAACTATAAAAGATATGTGAATTAATGCAATAAAAGAAGGCAGCTTATGAAAAACAAGTATTTATGATAATGGTACAGCTTTGTCAACATTTGGTAAGATACCAAAAAGCACCATTAAAAGTTTTGTCCAGAATAAATAAAAGTGGGTTGGAATACATTTATTGCAACAATAAACGTGATTGGAAGTTTAATGTAAAATAAACTTGTAAAAATGCTCTTAAGAGGTTTTGTGTTTTTAAGTCACTGGATTAGTTAATGTAATTAATAGAAGCCATCCTATTAGAGGATATTAAAATTATGCAAAAAACAATTTCTGCAGTAAAAAGTTCTCTTAAAAAGCTGCAAACCACACAACTGAAGTCTTCCCAGGGCAGAGGAAGGGATCTATTTTACTATGCCCATATTCCAAGGCCTTATAAAAATAAAGCAAAAAAATCTTCAAAACAAGCTAAAAGGAAAGGAAAAAAACAGACAAATCATTAGCATAATGCTTGCTGAGCTCAAACAAAAAAGCAAAAAAAACCCCAACTTTGAGAAAAGACAACAGATAACTAGTATGTTAAATATGCACAGCCAGGAGAGGGATGTACAGATGCAAATAAACACTGGTTGCTTGATGCAGCTTTGGTGTAAAACAAAAAGCTCCAGAACATGGAGGCTAAGACAAATGCCAGGTGCTGCAAGCAAACTGCCAGTCTTTGGCAACACGGAAATTAGTGGTATTTGCTTATCTGCAAAAGCAGTGGTATAAAGAACCACTGATTAAATCATCCTAAATTTATCATCTCTCACAAGACAGTTATAAAAACCATCCAAAAAATCCTAAACAATAGGAAGCTTTCAGCACAGACACCTGATTTTATATACCATAAAATTTATCTCACGCTATCAAACTTCATTTAGAGCTAACTATAGCTGCACAAGAATTAGCCACTATCTACACAAAATAAAGAATGTGGATAGTTCAAGGCAGAACAAATGAAACAACATATCTCATCCATTTTAAAGACTGAGGACATACCATTCTTTTCTCCCCTAACTACATTCCTCTCCTTGGTTCTCTTCTTCAGGTTCATTCCTTCAGCCCTTTCTGTTGCTGCAATATTTAGTTCTATGCTGCTGCTCTACCTTAGCACTGTTGCTCCCTTCCTCCCACACTTTCCTATTTGTCTCTCAGCTCCTGCTCAGGGTTGCCATTTTCCAGAACCACTGTAATTAAAACTGCTACCTAACTGCTGCTACCAGCCTCTCACATCTTCTTTTTTGCCAGTCTTTTCCTCAACCTTCCTCATCATACTCCAAGCTCCTCCAAGCAGTGAAGAGTGGCAAAATCAACGAAGAGCACCTGCTCTCAGAACTGGACCTACTGCAGCCAGCAAGGCCACAAGAAGCCCTGCTCAGCTCATGTACCAAAATCACATCTGACCTCAACAGTCACACACATTTCAAGAGAAAGGAACACTACTCCACACTGATATGGCCTCTGGAGACCGTAGGTGCAAACAAGCCCACATAAGAAATTCATCCCCACAAGCAATAGACATATCACCAGTATCACAGGAGCCACACTCCTCTTTCTTATCCACATGCTAAAATATCAAATAAGATTTTGACAAAAGGTTCTTGGAAAACATCAGCCTTAAAACAGAGTTCCAATTTGTTGAATCTTATCATGCCAAGTCCTACAGATCTGTAAGATACTAAATATAAACTCTTACAAATAACGGGGGGAGAAAAGAAAAAAGGACCAAGCCATTTTATGATGGAAACTATCATCTTTTCTGTCAATAGTGACTGGAGGCCACTAAAGCTGCAGGTATGTCTGCATTCACCTTTCCTTTACAATGTCAATCTTTACACCACTCTCAATGATTCTTACCCTCCAACCCAAAGCTGGGACCTATCTCTGATCTCAAAATGAGGATCTCTTATACCCTTATATGGGTATTTTTCCCTAAGTTCTAAATTCCATTTTAATTTTTGTTCAATTTTCATTGCTTGAGAGATATTTGGATGGACATAAAATCCCTTTGACTTAAACTTTTCTTTTCCTGCCAAGGAGCAATCCCTTCCCTTGAATAATCACTGCCAGTTATGCCTCACATTTTAAAAAAACTTATGAGGCCCACTGTCATTCGTCAGCCACACCAACATGATGTTCTCCACATTTTACCCATGCTTTCATTCTGTTTAAAGGAATTGTTGGTGCCCTGCTTCATTAAGCTCCAGGACCATTACCAGGCAGTTTTTGTTTAAGTCCATTTTTTGCTTTCAGAGGAAATATGATGAGCACTTGATCCTTTTCTTGCCTAATTCATTTCTGCTCATTCCAAATGTCAAAAAGTAAATTAGAACCAGAGAGTCATATGAGTCTGACCAGGCATCAACGAGTATTATTTTTGCCACCAAACAAGTCATGTACCCAGCTTCTCTCATAAACATTGCCCAGCAAAGCTTTATTCTAATTCAAAAAAAAATTGAAGTGATGTAAGGGAATCCTAACAGTTAACATTAGGAGCATGTTTGAAGATGATTAGACACTCTCAAAATTCATAGCAGGGATCTGGGTCTCTCAGGGAAAACCTGGTCTGTGACAGAAAACTCTTAAGGGAAAAGTCACCAATAAAACATGCAAGTAGAAAAAATAATACTGCTAAACAAATAAACTCTGTGCATGATTAAGAAGTGTAATCCTTGCAAAGATTAGCATATTTTCAAGTTAAAGTTGCATATGTGAAATGGCATGAAAGGGAGGATGTTCTATAATTAGATCTACATTCAGACACATTTTAAATTTGGCAGGACTATTCTGTCAAAAGAAAATATTATAAAAAATTCAACCACAGAGCAACTGATTTCAAGAGGTAAAAACTCAGCTGCCTTTAGACAAAACTTTTACTTATATATATATACACACATATATATGTAGATTGAGTTGTATCTTCACCAAAAGTTAACTGAGGACATTGGAAAAAGAAATAACGTTTAAGATCACTATCACATGAGAAGCACATCTGTTATGTGAGAGGACACACATAGATTGGATGTGAGTCTTTCCCATCACCCAAGGTGAAGTGCCAGGAATTCCTCAAAAGAGGAGAAGGAAGTGAGTCATATGGGCAAGTTGATCCCCACCTATGCTGTTTTAAGATCAGGAAATTCACATCTTATCACATTTTCTGGGACTTGGGGGGAAAAAAAACACGAAACAATCAATATTTTAATAATTAACAACATTTAAGTAAGCTGAAAGTTAATAATCTGTTTTCAGCAAGGCATTTAATTATGTAGCACACACAAACACTATTGTTTATTCAGACCCTTAATTAGTTCAGTTTACTCCTTGTGCACAGCAATTTAAAACTGCAAGTCCGCTAGGTGTAAGTAACCTGAAGGAAGGTTTGAGGTCCCTCTGTTTAAGAGTGCACTGGTACAGAAAACAAATAAAAGCAAGTAGATAATAAGTTCAGTTACGCAAGTATGTAATGAGAGCACAGATGAAGTCTAAGATAATCGTTGAGCTCAAACATATCTGGCTACCTGCTAGACTAGCACGGGCAAGGCACAGAGGCAGTCCAGCTCTTCCTTGCAGCTGGGTCTAATGGTGTTCTGGAAGGCACTATTCATGGCCAGATCAGCTGTAAAAAATGTCTCAAGCACTCACAATATGAAGCTCAGCTATGTCTTTTCTGAGGTGTGCCTTGACATCCTTGACAGTCCATTTCAAGGAATTACTTTAAGCAAAAACACAACACAGTTATAACTAAAAAATTTCTGGAAACATACAGTCCTGCCAACTCCTCCGACTCCCACAGACACAGCAAGATGATATGATATCTCACAGCAGGCTTGTCCAGCAGTGCAAAACCCGTAATTCTTCCTAGAAGGTCTCAGGTGACCAGATCTATACCTGACATATGAATATCATGCTTCCATCACATGTGCATTTCAACATCTGGCCATACGCAAAGTTTCCTGTCCTATAACACATTTGATGTATTTTGGTTGCAGCAGCAGATGAATCAGAGCAGAGAGCCTTTCACTGTCCCTACAGAAAGTCACATCTCAGCCCAGCTGGGGTTGCTCTATTATATGTACCTCAATCTGAAGTCAAGCAGTAGTTTAAAAAGCTGTTTCTTTTGCTTAAGCAAAAATGATAAAATGGACAATGGCATTGCCACGTGACTCAAAAATAAATGCATACTAATAACATCTATCTGTTAATAATTTTAATTTTTTTTTCTGCCAACAGCCCCTCTATCTACCCTTGAGATGAGCAACATATGTTTGAGAGCTCTCTGGTATACTACCAGATGGAGACTGACAAACAGAGGCAGAGGTGAACTTGAAAGACTAAGATTTTTTTATTATTATTATTACTTTAAGCAAACTGAAATTGCCAATTAGCTTGAGACAGCTTCTGGTGCAAGGAAATACAAATTTTGAATTGCTTAGGGGTTAGCAAATGCAAAACCAACTATTTTTCACTGAAAAAGGTCACACCCCTTTTCAGCATTATGGAGAACTTTCTGGAAGCTTGGTTTTATTAAAGCTAAGAAGGGAAGAAATGTAATAAATGTCTAATGATCTTCAGAGTATCCAATATTTGAAGTGAAATTTATTTTCTGGCATGCAAAAAGACAAGCAGTTACTTTAATTGTACACTCACAAAGACATCTGCTGTCTTGGTTCTAAAAGACCATCTCAAACTGAGAAGCTGGATGATTAAACAAAAAGTGAGAGAGGTGAAACCAGACAAGGTTTAACTTGGTCCCTTGAACCAAATGTTCCTGCCATGCATATAACTTCAAAAACTGTCTGAAGGAAAACTCTCATACAAATACCTGCTTCCTCAGCTCTATTTCCACAGAGCCCTCCAGACAGCAATATACCTTCTTCTGGTCTGCTTTGTGCAGGCGACATTGGAGCTGCACCACAGCAGCACTGCTATCCATAGGAGGTTTCACAAACAAAATCAAACATCTTCTTTTAAGTTTTTGCTTCTTCCTGGCACTATGGCACTCTGTTCCAAAACTCCCTCTCCTCTCTGAGTTTGAACAGTGTGCAAACACAGGCAACTCAGGGAAAGGGAAGAGGACCAGGACATTGGATTTAATCCTGCAGCACAGGAGATGCCTCAGGAGTGCAGATGCTTGAAGACCAGCCCTGAATGACCATGTTTGATAGCAAGGGGCTGAGTGGGATACTAAATCACATTTAAGAAATGATTAGCTGCAGAAGCTTTTCCAATGGTCCAAGACTCCAGCAGCAATGACACAAAATGTGGCTGAGGCAGAAATCTACATGTGATTTCACCTGGGTCAGTACAGCATAGCACAGACCCAAAGCACTCATGGCAACACCCTGACAAACACAAGAAGGTTCTGTTTACTTTCTCAGCCCTTCTCCTTGGTGGGCACAACAATCACAGATGGATTTAGTTTGGGATCAGATGGATTCATTTCAATACTTTTGGTTTTCCTGCTTGTGCAGCAGGGAATAGAATTTGCAATATTACTGTACATGATACCATTACAATAGTGTAATTTTGTAAGTACAATTACAGCTCTTGGGAAAAGAAAGGCACCATGCAAGAAGGAAGGTATTAAATCATGACTTAAGCAACAGCCAGGTCTAACTTAGACACTAATGCTGGGTGAGGACTGTGCACACAATTTCCATGATCTCTGCTGCACTACAATAAGGTTTGTCTGTATCTCATAACCCTAGGGAAATGGCTTTAAACAAGCATAAAATCCTCATGGTCAAACTGCTAACCTCTGGTACTTGGGAGTTCCAAGGTAACATCCCACTTCCACCTGAAGCCTCATGCAGAGCCCCTATCTAAAGGCACATCAGGAAAAGAAGTTCTGCCATCAGAGAGAAAATGGGGAGTGCTGGAAAAGAGTCTCAAATGTAGGCTAAAGCAGGGGGAAATGAGAAAGATCAGACGTCAATACATCCTTGCAATTGACAGTACTCTGGAGCAGCAACCCAGTCTGATCTCTGCATTTCCACACCCCCACGTGAAGCTCAGCTCATATAACCTGTGACTGGGCAAAATTATAGAGTGAAGTACAGCTGTGGTGCAAGATATCTCCACAATTTAATCAGACTGACTCCATCTCCAGTAGCCAGAGGCAGCCACAAGGTTCCTATCAGAGGTCATCAGGTATTACTGCTGGGTTAGTCTGCCACCAGAGAGACTTTCAGGTCTCTCACATCACAGGCTGGAAACCAATGTTGTTTCCAGGGGTCCCCGGGCTATACTTTACCTGATGATCTGGGAGAACAAAGGAGCAGGTGTCACCATTGCAAAACATAACATAGTAAAGAGAGGATAATACAGATTATAAGGTGACTTACAGGAGACAAGCGATTCAAGCAAAGGTGAATGACAATGGAAGTTATTAGATAAACAAAGTAAACTATTTCAAACCAGGAGAAAGGTAGATTTAGAGAGCATAGGGAACTACAAAGCACTGGGGCCTCATGGACAACATCAGTTAAGGCATACAAGCAATCTGGCCCTTTACCAGCACAAGAAACACCACAATTTAATGAGACCTTGGTAGTGCAGAAGTCCTCCTAGGGCCCGTGTATAGTTGTTCTAGAAGACTTCATAGTAGTACAGCCAAATTGTCAGGTCTTATACCTCCCTCCAAGACTGAGAAGAATCCAGTGCACTCCTGGGGCATAGTTTCTGGTTTAGTTTCCTCCAAAGAAACAAACACCAAAGCTGCTCAAACTAAATCAATCTCAGTAAGCAGCACAATCAGGGGTTGCTTCAAAATTCACTACTGTGCCATAGCAAGATATCAACTCAGATACAGACTGGCATCAAACTAATTCAAGTGTCAGACCCCTCAAAACTAGAGACAGGTTCTAAGCTGAAATAAAAGCATTTAAAGATTCCAGATTTTGAGGGGAGATCTGAGCAACAGCCACATCTGTGTTGATGCAAGTCTGCAGCCAGCCTTAGTGCAGTCCAGTGTATATAGGAGCAACTGACATGGCTGCTGTTCACATAACTCTTGTAGGAAACTAGTACCTCTGGAAGGTTTTTTAATTAAAAAGGATTTAGTGCTATTAAACAATAAAATATCAGAACCCCAGTGGAGGCATAATTGCAAGATGAATTGTGTAGCTCCACAGTTTCCAAATACACATGGTGTTACTGGCAGCTGGCCTTTAATTATGAGAAGGTAACAAGAAAAAGCACACAGCCAGTGACAGTAAGGCAAGGTGCCCATCGTCCCTTAAAGGAGCCCCTACTGCTACCCTCAGAGCTTCTGCACTGATTGGGCTTTGAGACAGCCATGGCCCTAGAATTTGTTCTTATCTCTCCAACTACAGCGTGGATAGCAAGTTGTGCAAGGTTTACCTGGTGTAACTTCAATGCTCTCATAACCTGAATGGGCTTCACATACAGGAGCAAAAGCTTCAACACTGTCAGCCACAAGTATAGGAAATTTGCCTTCAACAAGCTCTGGCTGTGGGCCAAGATCTGTATTGGCAACTTTGCAGAACAAATTCATTTAACAATAACCTCCCTCTTGCTACTTCAGCATCTCCCCACAAAGACCTACCCTCAGTGGGAGTTGCATAAGAACAAATAAAAGCCAAAGAGAGCTTGAGTGAAATAGCTTGCACAGATTTGAGAAAATTCTGTAGTTTGCTCTTTCAAAGATGTATAAGCAGGCCAAAAAAAAAAAAGAGCATTACTTTGGTTTGGGTTTTTTTTGAGGGGTAAGGAAGCAAGGCATGCAAAAGTGAAGCATGTGCTTGTTTCGACAATCTATACATTTTACTTTGTATTTTCAAAGCATTTCAAAACAACACTTGAAAACCAAGAAATCTTCCCAAAGAGAAAATTTAAGAATTTCCCTACAGAGCCCTGAACAGAATACTTTGTTTGACCAAAATTAGATTCTCTTCTGCATTCCATTTGCTCCAATGATCCTTCTTCTTGCTGCCAACAAGCAAGGAAGAGCTCCCTCACTGCATGCACAAATCTATTTTATATGGCTCTCAAGGACACAGATGACTTTATGAACTTCTGCAATGTAGCTGCAAGCCCAGCAGTGTCTGGGCTCCTCATTTGTTAGGATACTAACCCCTGTGCTGTGAGATACATCAGCCACCTATTTCTCATTCCAGTGACAATGATTTAACCTGCATCAAAGCAGAGGCTACTCTAAACCTCAGCTACTTTGGCTTTAGTGGAATACTGATTACCCAGATACCCATAATATTCTTGTTTCATAATTTTCTTTCAAGAAAATAATAAAGTTACCAATATACTTGAAGCAGATGAATGCTAATACAGCTGCAATCACATCAGTCAGGAAACTGATCTACATAAAACAAGAAGAAAAAAAAAAAAGACAGAAAAAAGACAGACTCAGAGGAATGAGGAGAAATCCCTACATCTTAGTTGGGTGAAATTTCCAATCTAGTTTGCTTCATAACTACAGATGAAAAACGACAGCAGTGCAGTGCCACTGAAGAAAGAGAAAATAACCCAGCCTTTGGACCACATCTCAAAAGTGCACCCACAAATGAACACCCACCATTTCAGTGCAACTTATAATAAAAAAAATACTTTAAAAATTCAGGTTTAAGTTACTTGCCTGTCACAAAAAAATCACTCTGTAGCAGAACAAACATACATGGTTTTAAGCATGAAATCTTGGTCTAATGTTGTGATCTTTCTTCTATTCAACTGTCATGAACATATTCCTAGCCCTCAGAGTCCATCCTTGCCGACAGCATGCCAAGAGTGACTCTTTCAGGTATGCTGACACACCTGCTAGGTAACAACAAAAAGAAGTCTCAGTCTCAGCATTTCTAAAGACATCTGACAAGTGGGACAGTATTGATTGTCTCTGTTGTACTTTATAGGCTGTCTTTGCAAGGAGCATTTTCAAAAAGGGTTGAAGACAAACATTGCAATGACAATGGTGATCTTGTTAGGAAGCACCTCACAAATGCACGTACTCCTTAGCACAAAAGGCCCGTAAAGCCCATCATGCATGGCTTTGTCTGGCAAAAGGCTGGTGTTGAGTCTCTATATGCAGACAAATCTGAATAGGCACACAGCACTGAGCACCAGGTTAACTCTCAAGTTTCTCAATGAACAGATTCCCATCTCCCTGCAGTTGCTCTTGTACCCTGAAATAAATGAGCAATCCAAAGAACTGAAGAAAGCACTGCTGAACCATGCCCACAATACAGGCAGGGATTCAGAAGCCACCACATTAAATGAGCAAGAGGAATGTCACACCTCAGTGAGCAGCTCTGTGGTATCATACAGGGACAAGAACTGACTGACATCCTGTGCAGTTGGACTAGTGACACAGCACATACCTGCTGAGCACGTAAAAAGTACTTTATATCATTTTCAGCTTGCCACTCTGCTAGGCAACCTGCTGGGCCACATCTGCTGTTGAGATTTGCAGAAGGGCAGGCTTAAGACTGACAGCCACTAGGATAAGACTGGTACACAAACAGCAAAAGCTATTAAAGCTTTTTTATAATAGCTATATAAAGCTATTAGAGTTTGCAAAACCTGTAATTCCCCAAGGAACACTCCAGCTTTCCAAACATTTACCATGCAAATTCTCTTCATCTCATATTCTGGCTGACACTAACAGAAATTTGTAACACCTGAAAATAATTGGTTACCAAGACTGATCTTATAAAAAAGAAATTAACAGAAGTAGAGAATTACAAAACAGTCAACATTGGATTGAGACTCTGGATATTTCCTAATACAGTGAAGAACTAGGGCAAGTTGCTCAGGTTCATGTCTAGTCAGGCTACAATCATCTTCTTCAAGGATAGAGACTTCAAAACCTCTCTGGGTCACCTGTGCTAGGTATTTGACCAACCTCACCATAAAATACTTACATTTAAAGGAAATTTTCTGTATTTCAATATGTGAGCATACACATTGATAAGACCTCCATTGAGGCCTTCTCCAGGCTGAAGAACACCAGCTTTCTCAGTTTCACCTCCTAAGAGAGACACTCTCACTCCTCAATAAACTCCACTCATTTGCTGGACCTGCTGAAGTAAGTCCATGTCTCTCTCATATGGGGGAGCCCAGAACTGGACAAAGCACTCCAGCTGTGTCACCCCCCCGAGTAGAGGGAAACTATCATCCTTTTGAGTAACCACTAATACTTTCCTCATACAACCCAGGAAGCCATTGGTGTCCTTTGCCTCAAAGGCATAGTGCTGCTCATGCTGAGCTTGGTGGCCACCAGTACCTCTCCAAGGCCTTTTCTGCAAAGTTGCTTTGCAGCCAGTCAGCACATACAACTACTCCTCCCCAGGGGCAGAACCTCACAGGGTTCCTCTCAGTCCATTTTTTCAGCCTTTTGTCTAATCCACACTTCATCAGTTTGTCAAGCAGGATGTTATGGGAACCTGTGTCAAAAGTCTTACTAAAGTCAAGATGAACACCTCCATTGCTCCTCCCTTAACCATCACTCTAGTCTTCTTATCAAGTTTATCATGCATGATTTTACCTTCATAAACCCATCCTGACTACTCCTATCGCCTTCTTGTCCTTTAAGTGCTTGGAAATCAGTCCCAGGATTATTTGTTCCCTTACTTGCCTGGGGACTGACAGAAGGCAAATCATCTGTAATTCTCCCCAGATTCACCTCCTTGCATTCTTGAAGACAGTGGTGACAATTGCAGGTATCTCCCGCAGTTGCCATGACCTTTCAAAGATACTCAAAAGTGACCTCACAGTGGTGTTAATCAGCTCATTCAGTGTTGCGGTCTGATCTGGTGGTGAAGGCACCACGACCTTCCTTGCTAGAAGCGCCTTTGAAAAGACACCTAGATCGAAGGAGGTACAGGCACTCTCAGGTGCAGCGTGATCAGCGCTTTTGTGCACTCTCAGGGGCAGAGTGATTAGCTCTTTGTGAGGCTGCCTGAGCAGCAGAGCTGTGTTTGCCACCCCCAGGTGAAGCAGGAGTAAAAGCAGCGAGACACGGTCTTTCCAATCTCCAGGAAAGCTTCCTCATTCCAGGAGGTTCAGAGGGGAAAAGAACCAGCCGGCAGCCCCAGGGGAGAGGGACTATATAGGGTGGGCAGGGTTTCACAACTTGGCCAAAGGAGAAAGGAATTGGGAAAGGGACCAGTCAGGGAAAGGATCCAAAATGCACCAATGGGAGAAAGGAAAAAGCAGGAACTGAGGCTACAGCAAATCAGATGTGAACAATTAGCATACTGCGGTAAGGATTCATGGAACTGTTTAGTTTTGCTCCCCCTGAGCACGAGGGAAGTCTCTTAAGGAGACTTCCCAGGGGGAGAACACAGCAGCTTGAAAGCAGCTCACAAGCTGCAAATCCTCCACAAGAGGGCAAGCTCTTCTGCAGTATCCTTAATGGTCACCACAATTCAGCATTTGTCAGTACATCCTACCAATTGCTGTGGACTTGCGTATACTACATTAAAGTGTTCCATATGCTGATCCTAATCCAGTTAGAGTAAGTCTTCATTGCTTCCAACTTTACCACTGATCACAGTGGCCTCAAATTGCTGAAGGTGAGTTTTACCAGTAAAGGCCACGATGAAAGCAGTGAATACTTCAGTCATTTCCCCATCCTTTGCCAAAAGATTCTACTGCTGCACTCAGCAGTGGATCCAAATTTTTTTCTCATATCTGTTTAGAAGCCCTTTTTGTTGCTCCTCATCTCACTTGACAAGATTCTGCGTGGGCTATGGCTTTCCCAATGCTATCCTTTAATGACCAGTGTATGCTTCCTGGATCACCTTTCCCTGCTTCCAGCTCATCTGCATTTTCATACAGAAGTGGTTAAGTCATGAAGAGACTCAAACTCAATGCTTCCTCCATTTCAGTACCCCATCATACGTAACATTTAGTTTCAAGTGACTCAACTCAATTCCCAGGGGATTTCTGGGGGTATACCCCAGCAAGCTTCCTACAAACTTGAAAACCTGACTCCTAGTCAAGGGAGCAACAGTTTTAGACATTTGAGTACACTTGGCTGAAGCACTTTGTACTTGATGATGACCTTCTCTGAACATGTTTTGAAGGTACTTCCAAACAATGTCTCATCTTTTCCTCCTCTCCATTTGCAGTAGGTGATGAGATGGAAGTCCTGCAGTGCTAGAACCTATTTCAAGTTCCAAGTAGGGGGCTAAGCAAGAACAAGTAATAAACATGGTTTAGTGATCACTCTAAAATCACAAGGTGTTCAATTTTCTATTGCTCTAGATCTTCTATTACAAAGACATTACCTCTTCATCGCAGCAGCTCATTAGCATTCACTTTGAACATGACTCCACAAGATGTCACAGAACACTATCAGGTCATGTTAATTCAGGCTCCTAAATTGCATACCTGGCACTGATACAACCTTCTTGTTTTATACTGGACAGTGAAAGGCCTCCTTGTTCCATTCTTATTCCTGGCTGATAAAACAGGGGTTGAGGTATATGCACAATTTGCTCAACAAGGGAACACATCCAAAGGTTTAATGATTTTCTGAAGTATTTTGCAATTCTCCCTAGCAAGGAGTTTACAGAATGCTGCTCTTCTTCTCTCTGAAACAAATACCATTTTCAGGATAATTAATTTTATAAAAAACTTATTTCCAAAAGTGTGAAGGATATTGCACATTCAAGTAATTTATTAACCTGCAGTTTTGCATTAAACCGTGGCTTTTTCCAGCAGTGGTTTCAAGAGCAGTTGGAAGTCCAGGGTCTTAAAAACTGAAAGCAAACAGGTTTAGAGGAAAGTAGTTAAAATCTGAAGAGTTTTAGGTATCCAGACAGAAAAGCATGATTGGAAAAAATTCTGCAGTATTCAATAATTTTATTGCTAATATGAGGTAAATATCAATTCCATACATTTGAAAAAGTTTGTTTATCTATTCCAAAAGTCTAACATCTCTAATAACCTGAGGAGGATTAGCAAACAGCATTTTAACTTCTGAAGTCACTTAGGAAAGCAGGCAAGGCTGAAGAGTTAACCAAGGGTGTCCTCTGTAAGGAGAGGCTAGAGCTGTCCCACGCTGGACACGACTGGTTCCAAAGATCCACTGCAGGGCACAGCTGAGCCCCTCAGCCAAGATCACAGAATCAGCTAGATTCAAAAAGACCTTTGAGATCATCCAGTCCAACCTATGACCTAACACCACCTTATCAACTAGGCCATGGCACCTCAGGCAAAATATATGCAAGAAAGAACCAAACACTGCCTGGCAGTGAGGGGTGAAAAAAGTGTGAGAAAGAGCCCTGTGCAGAGCACTAAGGTCAGAGAAAGACAGAGGTGAGGTGAGCAGATGCTGCAGGCAGCAGGGCAGAGACTTCTTCACAGCCCCTGGGCTTTCATGGTGGATGAGCTAAACTGACTGCCAAACAGCCCCAGCTGCTTTCCCTCATCAACAGGATGGGGGAAAAATACTAAGATGTAATATCTTGTTGGTCAAGATAAATAAGTAACCAGGAGAAATAATGGGAAAAACTGGGACTGGATGTTGCCACAGAGGTTAAGAACTACAGGGAATCCTTTGTGGTTGTAAGGTGGTGAAGGGCCAAGGGGTGTAGCAGTGTTGCATGTGTAAATTTTTAACCTTTGTCAGTGTTGTGGTGACATTTTGATTTAAGTGTGGGAATTTACACACACACACCCCACCAACCCATCAAGATAATGACAGTTTGATAAGTAGAGCAAAAGCTGCACATGCAAGTAAAGCAAAGTAAGGAATTTATTCACTGCCTCCCATTATCAGGCAGATATCCAGCCACTTCTTGGAAAGTACAGCCTCAGCACGTATAACCATTACGTGGGAAGACAAATACCATCATGAATGCCTCTACTCACTTCTCCCACTTCTTCCCCCTTTCCCTGAGCTTTACTGCCAACTACATCATAGAGCAGGAATATCCCTTTAGTCATATCAGCTGTCCCAATGATGTTACCTCCCAACCTCATGCAGACCCCCAGGCTCACTGGCCTCAGGCAGGGCTTGGAGTGAGTGCTTTGATGCTGAGCAAGGGCTGTTGTGAAGAAAGTAACCTCCAACCCAACCAGACCCAATATCATCTCCACCCCTTATTTCATGTAATTTGTATTATGCCCAGGTCCCATACTGTCTTGGGTTATGGAACCCAAAATGTGTATTCTATTTCATCTGTTAAAAGCAGTTGGGGAGATGTTTTTTCTTTTTCTCCTGCTATTCTGGGAGGAGTGGAGCGGGTGCCTTCTGATAATGGGCCAACTGTTAAAACCAGGTGGGGCAGTGTTTCTTAGCTCTTTCACCGCTGTCCTCCCTCCAGGGGAATATTTTCTGCTGATGGGCCATTAAGGCTCACCAAGGACAGGACACATTCCATCATCCCATTGTGAGATGCTCCACCCAGTGGTGGGGAGCCAGCCATTCCTACCTAAATAAAAACTGAGACGTAGGAACACAAGATATCTGGTTCCACTGGATTCCCAGAGGAAGACTGGACCCTTCTTACCATCACTGGACCCTTGTTCTACAGGATCATCTCTGCTCCAACAGAACCACATCTGCCACTCCAGGAGGATTTTTGGACTGCTTCCAACACCCTGACCAACAGGGTGTCAGGTTGTAGCTCTGACTCTGTCAGAGTTTCTAGGATTGTTGTTTGTTTGTTTGCTTGTTTGGTTGGTTGGTTTTTTCTACTACATTTGTATTGTTAATATTCCCAGTAAAAAACTGTTATTCCTATTCCCAAATCTTTACCTGAAAGCCCTTAATTGCAAAATTATAATTTGGAGGGGGTGAGGGGTTTACATTCTCCATTCCAAGGGAAACTTCAGCTTTCCCTGGCACATACCTGTCTTTCCAAACCAAGACACATATGCAATACATTTAATTAATTTCTGACTGTCCCATCCCTTCTCTTTGTCATTCCTGATATCCATCTGCACCAACACAACATGTTCTGCATACTTACACCACATACTTTGCACCCATCAATCAGAACTATATATCCTTATTAACTAATATTCTCTGTCCTTTAACAGAGGCCAAAGCCAATTCTCCACACCACCGTAGCTGGCTAATAAACTGTTTCACTTAGACTTTCAAGCACAGAAAGGTCTTCACAAAGAACAAGCTGTACAAGTCAATGGTTTGAAAGACAGAATGCTAGACAAAGTGATCTAATACAACTTGTCTTTAAGTGTACATGCACATAATGGTGCAAAATCTAAAGGTGGCATTCAGTCCTTGATAGAAGAAGTCTTTGCAACCACTGAAGATGCCTTCATCTAACAGCATTCTGAGAAATAAGTTTATCTCAGGAAGCAGCACAAAACACTTTAACTTTAGACTTTTCTTTCTGTATCTTCTACAGGATGAGGTACCAGTTACCTTTGTTACTTTTATTATCTCAATTTTCCAACTAAGCCATTATGATTGTTAGATAGCCTTCAGCAAGCCTGCAGAGCTAAGTTATTAATAGTCACCATTATCCAAGCAGCAAAACCAGATGAGAGCAAAAAATATCCAGACACAACCTTTAAGAAGTCTATTCTCTCATCTTCATCTCCTGCCAAACAGAGATAAAGGATGTATCATACTAATATCCATCCCTGCTTTTATATTACAGAGAACTGATTGCACTCAGAGACATTTAAGCCAATCCTGTCCTTGCCAAGACCGGCTGAGGAACACAGGATTGGTTTAAAGCTGTGCCTATAAGGAAAGATTCTTACCTGCATTAGCCCAGGGAAGATACCAGGGGCAGCTGACATTCACGTAGGTGCCAGGCAGTCCATCTGGCCAGCAGGCATAATCGTCAAACGTTCTGTTGCAGAACTTGCCTTCTGCAGAGAGAGAGAGGAGGTTCATGCCAGTGCCTTGTACTAATACAGCAAGAAGGAAAAGACAGAAGAGCAGAATATAAAAGGAAATACAGACACATACATTTAAGCTCTGCTGTGGAATTATATGGCATTTATTTATCCAAAAGATATTTTGGATAAAACATAGGAAACTCTTGTTTCATGGAGGAACCAAGGAACAGATTAGAGTCTCACACTGAAGCAATAGACAAGAAAGTAATGGATTAGTATTAATTTATCTATTTTTTTACACCCTTACTTGTCATAGTTTAATTTAAAATAATTTTTGCTATAAGCACCAAAGATAATAATTCCTCGGAATGGTTCAAATTCATGCAGTTGAAAAGCCTACCCTAATATATAGGTTCACCAATGAAATACCCACACACAACCATAACTTTGCATTACAGCTTAATCAACATGAGAATACTTCAACTTCAGATTCATTAAACTGTCATTCTTAGAGGGCAGCACTCAACTGCTCAACAGAATAATGCAGCAGAGGGAGATGAATGTATCCCTGCCATTGTCATCAGCTACTGCTCTCACTCTGACATAATAACGTAGTTAAGACATTGAATATTACCAGTTTTGAAATAATTCTTCACAGGCACAACTTTAGACACATCTTCAGTGTGTCACAAAAGCACTGAAGCAGAGGAGAGGTTGCATGGTGTCCAATTGTGAGCATTATTGACAAGTCACCACTTCTCTAAACACCATGATGCTGGCATATCACAGATGCTCTCAGCACATTACAGCAGCTCAAACACATTGAGTTACAAGCTACATTCCCCTTAAGTCACTTGCTTTTTTTTTTCCAAAGCCATTTCAGCATTCTACAAGGCTCAGAATAATTCAGACCAACTTTACAACCCACAAACTCCTAGTTCAATGTGAACAGCATGGTCCCAGATTTCCTAACACCTTGACCCCTAAAGAAGTTTCAGGTCTATTACATTAGTGGCTGTTTGATATGGTACAGCCACCACTTGCCACTGCATAATGCTATGGGCCTAAGGACAAACATCTTGACAATGAAATTGTTCCATAAAACACTTCCCCCAGCAGAGGGAAGAGTCCCACAGAGAGCAGGCAGGAGCAAATGGGATAAAGAAGCAATGGACCAGAAAGAAGTATTTTCAAGTTCATAATCACTCCCTTGCTACTATTATCATGCATTTTAAAAATTAGCACATCCCTACCAAATTAGCTTACCTGCCACAATGGGGGGTGTCTCATACAAGTATTTCTGGCACTGGAGCTGATACTCCTTCCATTTCTGCACAACCTCAGAGAGGGACCCATCTGAACCCTGAAAGAGAAATCGTGAATCTCAGACATGGCAGGGATTTAAACTGTAGGATTTGTCAGGTAGAATGAGTAGGTGAGTGTGAAAATTACTACAAAAATCCAGAACAGCACTCCTTATCACAAAGGCTACAAGATGACGCTATGTATTTGCCTAATTTCAACCAAAAAAAAAAAAAAACCAACAAAAAACCAACCAAACAAACAAACACAAACAAACAAAAACCCCCCTTCTATTTGCACCACAAGGAAACAAAAATCCCACAAGCTATACCGTGCCCTCACTAAAACTCACACTGAGCTAACCTTGCTCTCTTGAACGTGCCCCAGTTGTGCAATTTATTATCTCATGAAAAGACAGGGACAGCAGTAAGTCCTTTATTAGTAGAGGTTTTCTTTTCAGCTGCAGTATTTTTGCTTTCCCATAAATGAAAACAAGTTAATTCACTGTATTCAGCAGATATTCCCCAAGCAGTCTTCCAAAATGTGGAGGAAAGCTTTTCCAGCCTTTTTTTTTCTTTGATGAACAGCTTTTCCCTGCATCCTGTATATTTTCCTGCCACTGCAAAAAAGATGTGGAGCCTCCTTTTTGTACATTCTGACAGGCTGCAGGTTCCACCATCAGCTACCCCAAGTAGGGGCAAGGGAAACAAGGGGGCAAGGGAAACCCTTGCCCAAACTTGATCTAAGGACAAAGAAGATTAGCTGCTACCAGAGCGAGCAGCTAACTCAGGGCTGGCTGCTCACTCAACCCTAGCAGATGTCCTACCTGGCTCACAGAGATCCAGCTTTACTCACTGCACTTGAGCAGTGACATTACTCCTTCTCCCCTCTCTTTGCATTTGTATGAACCAAGTTTAAATATCTGGATTAGGAGGCTGTAAGTGATCAACAATGCAGGTAATTCAGACTTCTTTTTCCAGAGAAAGCCCCATGGATGTCTCAGACATACAATTAACAACATGAACCTAATGGTACAACACACTAATGCTACTGAGTGGAAGGAAGTTCATTTAATCCCAGATGTCAATCAGTTTATTTAGTGAAGCATGAGGGTAAATAATCCTTGCAGTTTTACCCTCCCAGCTTCAAGTGCTAATTTTTATTTTCCACTTGTGCTTCTAAACCTTTTCAGATGGTTAGAATAAAACTAGAGTATGGAAAGAATTATTTTTAAATGAAGAAGCAATTTTAAAACTACTGTACTTCAGGAAAGTCAAACTGAATCCTGTTCACTACAACCAATATTACAAAAGTTTAGACACCAATGCAATCACCTTGGTATAAAAGAACAGAAAAGTCCTCTCAAGTCCTCTTTTTTTATATCCTTCCAATTAAAAGCACATTTGAAAAGAAATAAAGCCAGCACCATATGTATAATGCTTCTGTCTGGATTAACCCACTACAGTTAATTACAAATATGGTCTTGCACATGTGATGAAAAGTGCAACATTTAGTAAACATCTGTGTTGTGTTTCAAGAGTAAGTTAACTATAACTTAACTTATAGCTAGGGTCTCATGGCCATAATTTTAGAAGAATTTAGTCAGCTCCCCCTGAAGTCAAAGCAAGCACAAGCCTATGGATCTTGGAAACTCTGACCCTGTTTGTCTGATTTAAATCACCTTATCTATGCCAATAAACGCTGCAAAGCCTGTCTGTTGTAAAACAAATGGATTCTACTGAATGGAAAAACAAACCTGTAGCATAGTGATCTACGTTCAACATACCTGAAGGGGAAAGAAAACATCACCTAAATTAGATCTACAGGTGTGTGTAGAGAAACATAATCAGTAACTAAAACACCATTTACATATCCATGTAGGCTGAGTAATGATAGGTGACCTGAATACAGGGAGAGAATCAGTTTTCAAACTTAAGTTTCTCTCAAGCCATCTTTACAAAGTGACTTTTAGGTTATATATTCTTTTAGAATCAGGGAATCATTTAAAGGCCATTTTACAAGAGTAGTTAATTAAAGTAACACAAGACTGTTTCACGATCCTCTCATCACCAGGTTAACACTCTAATAAAGGAATTAAAAGGAGCATTTTTCAGGATGAGTTCTTAAATTATAGTTCAGTATAATTTCAGAAATCACTAAACATCACACATCTTCCCAAAAAGTAACTATTGATCAAGCATGTTGATGACTACATCAAGTTAATCCAAACTTGGCTTTTAAAATCATTACAAGATACAGATGCATACAGAGTTTTATTTAGAAACAAGACTCTACCTTTTAAAATATCCTGACAATATCCTAAAACTGCTTAGACTAAGAAAAGTAGCTCTTTTGGAGTCAGGAAGCCTTAAAATCATCTTTCTAAATCAAGCTTTCATCTACTGCCTTCATGAATGCAGGAGCAACCAATTCTAACTACAACTTAAAAGCAAGCCTCTATCCCATAATTTAATGAAAAAGTAAAACCGTTCTGCTTATACTGGTTTTTCATAATGTGAAAAGACAACTCTAAGAAGAAGATTAGCAAACTATAAGAGTGAAATAATTAGACATGCCTTTCTGTGGAGATGACCTATTTGGTAGACAGTTTTGTATTATCTCTAGTTTGTTGCAATAAGACAATCAAATTAAATTCTAAGACTATGCAATTTGTTCTCTCTATGCAACAGTTCACTGTGATTCAGCTAAATGCTGTGGTTTATTATCAGACAAATTGACTTCAACTTGATTTTAATATATGCTACTTTCTACTTCCAGAGCTTATGACCCACACAAACAAGAATCACAAGTACACAGTGACACAGACTTAGCACATGAGTAATTATTCAAATACGAGATATTGTATTTTCTCGAGAAGTTATTTAAATCCTTCTGCAACAAAGCACTAAGTGAAATATACAAGGCCAAGCTTCCTGGGTCAATACCTAAAATCTGGAGTAAACGGAAAATATCTAGCTTTGTTAAACTAGGAACTGTTTTGCTTGCTGAAAGCATGTAGTTGTGGGTTTACTCGGGGTTGTTTTGGGGTTTTTTTCTTGTTATATTCAACCATAGGTGGAAAAACAGCACTAGTGAGTTACTTTTTGAAAAGCCCAATGGAACACATTATTTCTAGGCTATCCTGCTCAGCATCAGCACAGCAACTAAGTCCAAGATAGGTGAAGATTATGCATTACAAGTCTTATGCTTGTTCTGACTCGTAACATTCTTTCTGGTATAATACAGATCTTATTCAATCATCACTTAGGCAACATAAACTATAGGTCTATACATCAATACACCAGTGCAGTGCAGAGCAGGACAATCCCCACCCTTGCCTGGCTGGTGATGTTGTGCCTGATACATCCCAGGATCTGCTTGGCCTTCCTGGCTGCCAGGGCACTGCTGACTCATGTTCAACTTGCTATCAACCAGAACCCCCAGGTTCCTTTCCATGGCACTGCTTTCCAGCATCTCATTCCCCAGTCTGTCCCTATATCCAGGTTTGCCCCATTCCAGGTGCAGAATCCAGCACTTTCCCTTGCTGAACTACACATGGTTGGTGATTGCCCAACCCTCTGATTTGTCGTGGTCTCTCTGCAGGGCCTCTCTGACTACAAGAGAGTCAACAGCTCCTCCCAGTTTGTACTGTCTGCAAACTTGCTTAGTATCCCTTCCAGTCCTGTGTCCAAGTTGTTTCTGAAGATGTTGAAGACCATGGGGCCTAAGAGAGAGCCCTGAAGAGCCCCACTAGTGCCACATCCCCAGTCGGATGTCAGCCCATTCCCTGTAACCCTTTGTGCCCAACCCATGAACCAATTGCTCACCCATTGCATGATGTGTTTATCCAGTGATGTGCTGGACATTTTGTCCAGAAGGATCCCATGAGAGACAGTATCCAAAGCTTTACTGAAATGTACTGTACTGAACTTGGTATTAACAGAGTCCTTTGACTCACCATTCACCCCATGATAAAACAATCCTGTTGAGGATCAATCCTTCAAGTACAATGCTTCTTGAAGACCCAAAGACATTCTGGAAGTGGGTTAGTGTGGGAGAAGGCTTTATTGCTCAACCCTCACTCTCCCAAAGAGATGATATTCAACCCAATTTTGTAACTACTCTAGTTCAACTTCTGTTTAATAAGTTAATCTAAATCCATTATGTGCAACATCTCACAGTCCAGTTACTCTCCTTTAAGAACTGAAGCTATGCCAAAGGAGGAGAAGGTACATCAAAAAATGATGTCTCTACTACAGATAGTTCATAAGAAGTATCATTAGAAGTACCCTTTTACAGAGATCATAAATTAGATCGTACTTCAGGACTGACATTCCCTAGATTTCTGTATTTATCACATTCTCTTCCCACATTACGTTTCCCAGTATCAAGTTTAATGTAGTCATTTGACATTATGCAACACTAAGTGACCCTCTGAGATAAAGTCATTACTCTCAGTCCCTTCTGCAGGGCTGCTTGACTGATCAGATGATATAATATTAATTATGCTTCCCAACTCATATTTTACAAGCTACTTCGTCAGTGGTTGGATCACTCTGTTCAAATTCCTCACCCTTCAGAAAAAACAAACAGGATCAAAACAACTTATCTTTCACAGGGAAGCCAGCTTCTAGGAGCTTTTCCTGTAAATGCTTCTGTTCCTTAGTTACTAATGAACCAATTATTTCAGAAGCTCAGGAGCGCCAGAAAAAGAAACCTTTCAGCATCCTCCCTGCTAGTGAAAAGCAAAAAATGATTTCCCTCCAAAGGAGCTACTGAATTCAGGGAGAAACTCCCTGGTGACACCTGCCAGCTGTTCTTGCCCTTAGGCTGCAGCAGCTTAGTACTTGTAAGTCCTTCAAGAAAAACAAAACATCTCAGGACTTCGATAAAGGCAAATCTTGAGAACAGTGTTTCACCATCTGTCCAAGCACAGTAAGCCTTCTGTCACTGACTTCAAGTTTCATGACATCAAGCTTTTGAACTCAAAGCTGCAAGAGGAAGCTCTCACCAGACACACATGATCAACACCCAGAAAACACATCCCTCTATCTGCCTCTTCAGAGCTGCTCAGCCCAGATCTCTTTTTCTTTTGGTGGTGTTAGTTGCTGCTGTTCTTTTTTGTTTGTTTTAAACCAGTGGCTGAATCTCAGCATTCCTCTCTCTCTCTCAGCTGAAAATGACCACTGCACCACACGGTACCTCATCCTGGCCTTCCTGCCTTTTTCTTTTCTCTTTTACACACCTGCACAGCTTCAGAAGGAAGGTTTGGCTGGGCTCAATCCCACAGCAGCCTGTAATAGCACCTATAAAGGCACTTATCACCAACATCCCATTCCCCTCTTCCACCCCCTCCACTATTAAGACTTGTTCTTACTAGATTAAGGAATAAAAAAGCACAAGCATCTCCTAAAGGTCTAGAAATGCAGAATGCTTCTGCACAGAACCTCAGATAAGGTTTTTAGAGAACAAAACCAAAACTGATTTGAGGCATACTCCTATTTCTTGGTACTTCTGCACAGAGGGCTCCCAGTTCAGCTGACTGATGGTTCCACAAATCATTCCAAATACATGAACTGTCTGAGCAGGCAGGAGAGTTCAGCCCTAACCACAAGGGTTTCTATTCCAGGACCAAACACTCCAGGTTTGTCCTAGGATCTTTCATTTGTGCTTTGAAAATAACCAGTTTTCCCAACCCTTAAAACTTTGTTTTGACAAGGTGCATTTCAATGAGAAAAATCTCTCTTGGCCCTGTACTTTTCTGGATCAAGACAGAGTATTTGGCATTCAGAGACATAGATGTCAAAGCAAACTTTTAAAGACCTAAATCAACTTGCATAGTATACAGTTTCAAAATAAAGGGAATGAAATGGAGCCTAATATTTCAGCATGCTATGAAATTTAGCATCACCTTCTAGAGAATTAAATAAATAAAATCAAACTCCTGTAAGTCAAGTAAGATAGACTGAAAATGTGGTGCAAACCTGTGTTTATAGGGTTCAAGTTTCTAATATTTCTGTCTCCAGTGATGGACAGGCGTGGGACAAGAACAGTTACCTGTAGATTTTTTTTCATCCCATGAAGAACTTCACAAGGCTGGAAAGATTTTTGTCTTTGGTGACTGGAGGACCCATGAATCCATATGCTCACTGTTGAGGCCAGTACACATTTAGATTGGCAGCCGCTGTTACCAGAAAATGTTATTTTCATTACAATGTCTTTCATCCGTTCTGGTAAGTGTTCCTGTCAAGGATGTATTATTGCATGAGCCACTCAAAGATGCCAGAAGAAAACTACTGAGCAACTATGCAGAGGGACAGAAGAAAAATGTAAAATTCAAAAGCAACTATAACTCACAAACTCCTGGAGAGAAGAAAGCAATCCAACAATTTTAGTGGGAGACAGCATACAGCACTCATGAGAATTACATTATCATACAGTGAGGTTTTGCTGTGCATTGCAAATCTAGACATACACTTTCTGAAGTGCTCTCTAGCACAAGACTTTTATTGATGCAGTCGTACAACAGAGCAATCAAAACATAATAGTTTAACATGTATTTTTAGACTGATACACAAGGTATAGCTCTAGAAAAATCAAGGAATGAACAAAGGCAGGGTTCAAGAACACTGCAAGAGGAGCAGAAGCTACAAAGCTGAAAATGAGAACAGAACTTCATATCTACACTCAGAGATTTAGAAACAAAATTCAGCCTAGGCTACTGGAAGAGCAACTCAGCATTTCATTAAAAACTGTGTAGTAACATAGAATCATAGAATGATTTGGGTTGAAAGACATTTAAAGATCATCTAGTTCTGCTATCCCTGCTGTTGTCAGGGACAACATCTTTCACATAGATCAGGTTGCTTAGAGATCAATCTAACCTGGCCTTGAACACTTCCAGGGATGGGACATGCACAGCTTCTTTGAGCAACCTGTTCCAGTGGTTCACCATAATAATTTTCATACAAAGTAATTTGTTCTTTCCATCTGAAATCATTCTACCCTCCTTTACTTTAAAACCTTGTCCTACAAGTCTGCAAGCCCTGCTTAAAAAAAAAAAAAAAA